>NQII01000433.1:393735-417113 GCA_002778355.1 Clitarchus hookeri
CATAAGCTTAGATAAACTCTGTGTAACAAATAAAAACAACAAAAAAGTTAGTAACCAAACGGAAAAGTAATATTTTTTAAGTCAAACTGTTTAATATTCGACCGAGCAGAAGGAAAAAAACTCTCTAACCAGGCCTACGCCATTAAAAATTTCGTAAATGTTGCAAGACAGGAAACACGGCACATAAACACTAATCAAGTTTCCTTTCCTGGCGGAAGGAGTGAAATTATCAGCGCATTACTTGAAGGTCGCTTTTTTTTTTTTTTTTTTTTTTTTNATTTGGAAGTAAGTGTGTAACTTCTATTAAATCAGTGGCAGGCATCTTGTAGACAATCTTTGTAAAGTTTGAGGTTGTGTAAAAACTAATAAGTGTTGAGGGTAAAATGTCACCTGATCAAAGACCTGTAGGCTAGAATACACAGCCCTCTGTATTAGTGTCTCAGATATTTGCTCACCGTTTGCTACCAAAGTGAATAGCCAATTTGACTCAAGACAACTCAGCATCGAACTTGATCCTAGTTTATTGCGAGTTTCTTATCGACTTCGTATACTCCATGGTGTGGGGTTCTAGGGTCTCATTTCGTGTCACGATTCAGGAAGACTGGCTCGAATGAGTACCACCGAAGGAGCTCGCTTTCGAAACGTACCCGTCTCTTCTAATGCCACTCAGTCTCTCTGAAACTATCAGTCTTGCACTATAACTGTCAACACCAGGCATTTTTAGTTTCGCAGTGGCGTGTTTTGACTCGCAATCGGGAGGTCCTGGGTTCGAGCCTTGCTGTCTGCCATTTTTTTCCTCGCCAAGTACTGTAGCTTGGCTTTCTGAACAGATGTTAGTGTGGTTCCGTAATAATACGAACTTCTCCTTCTCCTCGATTACTGATTGTGCCGCGTTAACTGGACGTGTTTCACCTGTGCAAGGCCTCGAAGAGTTGGAGTGCTGAGAGCAACCCAAAATAGCGCATCGTATGTCTCAGCCTCTACGTGCAGGGGNTTAGTTTCGCAGTGGCGTGTTTTGACTCGCAATCGGGAGGTCCTGGGTTCGAGCCTTGCTGTCTGCCATTTTTTTCTCGCCAACTACTGTAGCTTGACTTTCTGAACAGATGTTAGTGTGGTTCCGTAATAATACGAACTTCTCCGTCTCCTCGATTACTGATTGTGCCGCGTTAACTGGACGTGTTTCACCTGTCCAAGGCCTCGAAGAGTTGGAGTGCTGAGAGCAACCCAAAATAGCGCATCGTATGTCTCAGCCTCTACGTGCAGGGGNAAGAAGACTTGAAGCTTCACAGTCGATGCAACAAAGTAACAAGTAAAATTCCTTATATACATTTTCAATCTGAACATGCCATTAAAAATTATAAAATCGCCCCAAAAAAATCTAACTTTTTTTTTTAAATAAGACACATAATGGCATTAAATAATTTACATTCTTGCATTACTAAAATTTAAATGAATTACTTATGAACTATACGAATACAAAACTTTATTTCGCTTAATGGCTGGGTAGAAAATTTAAGAAAATTGTGGCACTGGGAAGTGATTACACATCTTACGTCTTTTTTCAATGAATATTATTTTTGAGATTTGGATGATGTTTGAGGAAGAGCAAGTGTTAGCTGCAATTAATCANGTCTTTTTTCAATGAATATTATTTTTGAGATTTGGATGATGTTTGAGGAAGAGCAAGTGTTAGCTGCAATTAATCACTGGCTGCCCCAGCCATGCTGTCCAAGTAGTTATAGGCTATTCACGGTGAAGTGAGCACTTATGAAAGCACTCTCATTTGGAATAATAGTCAATAAATGTATTTTATTTTACCGTTATACGTTAAATTCTGGGTTCGGTGGAATATATACACTGTGTTTATTACTTACATAGCAATATTTATTTTTAAAAGGTGGTTAAAGGATAAGAAATGGTTGAAAGGAAAAAAGCAACTAGGACCTCAAAAGTTCTCATTTTACCGTGAACAGCTTATAGCNGACCTCAAAAGTTCTCATTTTACCGTGAACAGCTTATAGCTGCTTTGCCGATACCTGCACTTGGCGCCATCGTGCACTGCTACGGCTGTAGTGGTGCCAATCTACATATTTGTGGCTTCAATCTCTTGTGTGACCAAGCTTTTGATTTATACACCTCACTAGAGTCTTACTGGGAAGGGGGTGGGGGAGTGGAGAGTGGACAGGTTTGGGCGGCTCTTAAAATCGGTCTTGAGAGCCAATAAGGGTGAAGCAAGATGAGTGTGAAGCAGCCAGCGTCGGAATACAAGAGAGGGGAAAACCGCCGGGAATCAAACCCTGTTCGTCTTGGTGGGAGGCCTCCCTTGGGAAAGGAAGGGGTGTTGGCGACTGTTTTATCTGCATATAGCACAAACGGTTCGCTATGTGGGATTATCTGCAAACCTTTCCCTGTTATTGCAAATTTGGCACAGAAGTGATAAATACTATATTAGGTGATGTAAACACATGCAATTTAAATGGATAAGGTGCTTATTTTGAAAGCTGTGGTTTTACAAATAGTTAAAGTTTATTTGCTATATCTACCATAGTGTTTCACCAATTTCGGCCAAACTTTGAGTGTCAATGCCTTACTACAGTTATAGCTTTTAATAACTTAATCAAAAATATTTGCATCCATGTAGGGGAAAGTAGGATCATTAGTTATATCGGTGACTCCGTGTTTTCTTTCCCTGGGAAGTGAGATAAAGATAAGAATCAGCGTTCACTTTTACGGTCGCAGTTGAGGAAGTGTGCCTCAAGCCTGGCTCGAGGCACGCCCAGCCTCCGCGATCTCAGCTGGACCACGCCAGCACATGTGCGCCGCGCACAGGGGGCTAAGCTATCTTTGACTCGAGCTGTTTACGCCAGATAATTGGTCTGACCCACTGATCCTGTGAGTTCCCGGCAGGGGCTGTGTGTTTGCGCGCGACCCGGGCCCTGTGTAAACTCCAGCGCCTTGCGTCAGCGATCCACTCCCTCCCTCAACACCCCTTGGCATCGTCAGTCATGCCGTAAACAAGACGTTTGTGAGGTATCTCTCTCTCTCTCTCTCTTTCTCTCTCGCTCTCGCTTTGTTTACTCTTGGGGGGTGCATAGTTTGGACTGCTAACNTCTCTCTCTCTCTCTCTCTTTCTCTCTCGCTCTCGCTTTGTTTACTCTTGGGGGGTGCATAGTTTGGACTGCTAACTGGCCCGCATAAACAGATCACGCCCACAGACCTTCAACCCTCTCATGCATCCCCTCACCCTCCCCTTGTAAATGCTCGTATCTTCATGAACGATCCTCGTTGCCGACTGTCAGCAAAAAAAAAAAAAATTCTCTGCGTCGACTCTGTGGAGACGAGAACTTTTGACGACTGAAAGAAAAAGTGGACGTGACGTCAGCTTATTATGTTGAACCTGCCTCCTTCCTTTTCAGTCCCACACCCTTCCACAATCTTTACTCCCGTCTTCCTGTTTGGTGTCACCTGACTCCAGCAGTGCGCCGACGCGATTCCAGGAATATCCGGCAGTGTAGGGTATCACTTAGTACCGCCCTGCCCTGGTTTGTTTGTCGTCGAAGCCCGCGTCATTAGGAATCCTGACGGGCGTACGGGGGACGAATTTATGTTTCGGGGACTGAAATTTCCTGTTATGAGTTGCGTGTCATGCCAGCTCGACGTCGCGGTACCGAGGAATCGCGTCGCAATGATGATTAGGTTGAGCTATGTCTTGTGCGGCCGCTCCCGTACCCTCTATAAACCCGAAACCGTGAAAAAAAAATCACCGATTCACAGCCGATTCTGACAACGCGGATCGGGGGAAATGGCTCCACTGAGAATCAGTGGAAAATACCTGGTGGTTTCTGGGGAAAAATTTTCACTGATTGAGTAAGTGTCCTAGCCAGCTGCAAACTGCGAAATGAACATTGCTTTATATAATTTTGCCAGATCGTCACGAGAAATAAACATACATAAAAAAACTTCTCATCGTGTTATCACAGTGGATTCCAGTTAACATCTTCGCCTTGAAGTTCAAGATATATGCTTTTGCATATATCCTAGATCGTATTCCAGTTTTCCTTCTGCAATCCCACGTTTATTCGTAAGGCAACTTTTCTTCGACTTGGTCCTGGAAGTCCGGCTGGCCTGTATAGTTGTAGCTCCCTCATCTTCTACGCATGGATTCCTTTCTTTCTTCATTCTGGCTCAATATCCGGCCCATCCGAGATTGTACGCTCGTAATGATTCTGTATTGGACGGAAGTTCAGGTACACTATTTCGTATATTTCGATTGTGCCTTCTTATCGAAGTCTCCATTGTACTATTTCACCTCCCCCCCCCNAAATAAAAACATTTGATCATGTGTAATGTTCGTAGGCTTATTTCAGCCTATCAAAATTCGATTGTTTAGATATACCCATTTAAACTTCAGTATGCTGTGGTGTTTGGAAATGAATCCTTGCCAAGCGTAATCTAAGCCCACGACACCCATCAATAAATACGCCTGATTTTCGCGAACAGTTCCACGCAGGGGGTGGCAAAGGGGCGGTTGCCCCTCCATTTTTAACAAACTGGGTTAATCAGAATAAGGTTATTCCAGGTAGTGNCCCCCCAAATAAAAACATTTGATCATGTGTAATGTTCGTAGGCTTATTTCACCCTATCAAAATTCGATTGTTTAGATATACCCATTTAAACTTCAGTATGCTGTGGTGTTTGGAAATGAATCCTTGCCAAGCGTAATCTAAGCCCACGACACCCATCAATAAATACGCCTGATTTTCGCGAACAGTTCCACGCAGGGGGGTGGCAAAGGGGCGGTTGCCCCTCCATTTTTAACAAACTGGGTTAATCAGAATAAGGTTATTCCAGGTAGTGAACGTCTATGATTCGTGGTAAGATAGCTGAGACGCGTAGTAATCGCGGACGTGTGTCTACTCTTCGCGAATATTGTGTGTACGTACACATCAAGTAGTTGTTGGACACACGATTGACTCACTGTTTAGTCACTGGTAAGATTCTTTGTTTGATCCTAGGCCAGGGCAAGCTGGAGACTCTTCGGGCAGAGATTAGGAAGTGATGTGTGCTGGACACACTGCGATATAGGCTGTCCACGGTAAACTGAGCAGTTTTGAAAATCCTGCTTAATATCTACGTGTATGAACATTTTGTATTCTTCCGCCAAATGTAAAATTAGCATTGTCATGGACCTGATCACTTTATTCATGCATAGATAAAGTGAACCTGTGAAATTATATAAAAGTAAATATTATATAAATCTGCTAATATACACACTTAAATGAGTTAAAAAAAAAACAGAAAGAAAAATTAATCACTTTAATTTTCACAGATATTTACGTAACACTTTTATTTCAGCGTTAAGGCACAGAACTACTTTCCCTATATCGTTATCAGCTTTACTGGGCGCTTGCCTGTGCCCGTTAAAATATATGCAAGTAGGATCAGTGATATTTTTCAAACTTTGATTTAAAAAGGGCTCACTTTATCGTGATGAGTCTTTAGGGGGTTTCATCGGAAAGCTCTACTTAATGACTACTTTCCTCCTCAGTTTGTATAATTCCGTCTTACGTGAGATTTACATTGTCGTGGGCCAATGACTTTGTTCATCGTTAGTCGAGTGAAAATATGAAATTTTTTGGTATCCACGTGTGTCTCAAAAATGCCAGTTTGTACTCTAACATGTATATAGTATTTATAAAAAAAAAAGCTTGATTTACTATACATTTAAAACGTTACACTCGCAATGCAAAGTCGAGTCTTGGAACTATTTGTGTTGATTCACTGCCAACTCAACTGTGAGCATACGTGCCAGTGTGTACTGCAGCATATAAACTGATATGGGCAGTGATTTAGTTTTCTAATGTTTATTCCAAAAGTATTTTACTTGGCCGTGAACAGCGTATGCTGCCACGTCTTTTTTCAGTCGCTGTTGCGCCCCACCGCATAATAATATTATTACCTTTTTTCATTACATCAAAATAATTATTTAAATCAGCTCGGCTATGATGCTATGGCTCCAACTGGCGTCAGCCTCCTTTCATAAGATCCATTCTTGCCTGCGAATATTATTTTTTTTTTTAATTTATTTCACTAAGCTCGAGTGTTGTTAAGACGAAGCAGGACTGCTGCCCCATAGTAGTTTCCACACACGGTCTNGCCAACTCAACTGTGAGCATACGTGCCAGTGTGTACTGCAGCATATAAACTGATATGGGCAGTGATTTAGTTTTCAAATGTTTATTCCAAAAGTATTTTACTTGGCCGTGAACAGCGTATGCTGCCACGTCTTTTTTCAGTCGCTGTTGCGCCCCACCGCATAATAATATTATTACCTTTTTTCATTACATCAAAATAATTATTTAAATCAAGCTCGGCTATGATGCTATGGCTCCAACTGGCGTCAGCCTCCTTTCATAAGATCCATTCTTGCCTGCGAATATTATTTTTTTTTTAAATTTATTTCACTAAGCTCGAGTGTTGTTAAGACGAAGCAGGACTGCTGCCCCATAGTAGTTTCCACACACGGTCTNAATTTATTTCACTAAGCTCGAGTGTTGTTAAGACGAAGCAGGACTGCTGCCCCATAGTAGTTTCCACACACGGTCTTTAGTCAGGTGATCATCTCGTCTGCGCATACTCCAAACACTGACTATTTGCCATTAGTTACCAATAACACTGTCAAAATCGTGTAATCAAAGTGACATGACGTTTTTCCATATAGCTTTTCAACAGATCTGATCTTTTACTTTATTACTTCCTTGTTGGATTAACAATCAGTTCAGAAGAACAATATTAACATTTCAAAGCACGCATTATATAAATAAATATTATATATTAGACCTAAGATAATGTATTCTAAATAAAATGTAATATTTATTATGTATCAATATATAAATAGACTACTATTATAAAACATTAGGATATAAGCATATAAACTATATTTTTATTAATTATACAAATTGTATTATTATTGCGTGTCAAATACAATGGGTTTTGGCAGTTATAACGATAAAACTTGTGCACAACGACGTGGCACAGCTATTGCTTGCTACGCAGCTGGCGTACGCACTCGAATCTACGTTCACTTTTCGTTACCACTGCCCAAAAGTTGTACAATCCAGATACATTTCTGGTGAGATTCCGAAGTTATGTACACGTGGCGTGGGAGTTTATCCGCGCATCAATCTGCAAATATTAAAGCACTGAGCGCGGTTACCATTTGTCTTATAGTCCAACTTTTCTGGAGCCCTCTAAGTTCTACGTCCAGGATATTCCTCCGCCTCACGCAAGCCAATACACCAAACGGACAGCGCACCGCATTCGTGCGCGCTCACTTTAATTCTATTTTTCACGAGAACTATTTCTTACTAGGCATTACCAACACGCCTATTTTCTCCCTGTTCTTTATTCATATTAATTACAAATGAAACGTAAGCAATTTATGTATAAAATATACGTAAAACTACAATTTAAGATCCTTATATGTTAACAAACGTTTAAAACGGTTGTGATACATGTCATATTTTGGAAACAGCCAGACGTGTCAAGAAATGAGATGATTTTTCAAAGGTTTGATTCAAAAAAGTGTGAAGAAACCGCGAATAGTCGTATAATTGAACTATCTTCTTTCAGATGCAATTCGAACCATGAAGATAGCGTAATTAGATTTTATGCCAAATTAATTTAAAATTGGCGTGGTGTTTATGTTTTTTTGATGGCTGTGGAGTGACCAGGATTCCAGCTCCCATTCAACTCGATTGAGAGTATGACAGCTGCCACGAGAAACACTTATTATTCGTACGTTCTTAAGTAGGGGAGTAAGTGATGAATACAGTTCATTTTATCTCGGTACGTAGTAGTTTTGTAATTATATATTATAATCCCGCTAAAATATTATGTATTAGGCTTTAAAAGTACGCGTCATAAAATTTAGTAGATTACTTAGTTTTTACTCTTGGACAAGCATTTGTTGGAGGCGTCCAAGAGACCAGTCACATAGTTTGAACTAACGGGTTGAAAACACTTGCCACTAGAGAGTGNCATTTGTTGGAGGCGTCCAAGAGACCAGTCACATAGTTTGAACTAACGGGTTGAAAACACTTGCCACTAGAGAGTGTGAAGTATGCATTTAGAAAAAGGAGACGTGAAAAGTAACACTAGGAGCAGCACCGTCGCATCTATCAAACAGCCGGAATAAATAGGCTTTTACCTTTTTCACAGACTCGGAAACGGCCGAAGCGTGTTTGTATTGGTTTCCGTGACTTGCTAGTATTTATTTCGGTCCCCAGCTGATGGATGTATAGATACTATGCCAAAGGGGAGAATCTGTTAAATGCGAGGAACATGAGTGGCCAGTCAGTGGCCACTTTACCCGGCACAGCAGGGCAAAGTAACTATTTAGTAAACTAATTTTTATAATTAAAAAAAAAATCAACATTGGCAAAATTTGAAAAATAATATGTTTAGTTGTTTGTACAATAACTCGGGAGGGTGATTTTTTTTATTTATGTTTTACCTGCAGTAAGTTATTTAAAAATAATTTTACCGTAGAGTGGCCACCTTACCCTGCGCTCCCTTACATACACCGTTCGAGGTGGCGCATTCGCATTCGAGAGGACTTGGGCTCGATTCCAGGCCCGACCACCCTGATTTCGCTTCTCTCTGTGATATTCCAGAAATCACTCCACGTGATCGCTGAGGCGTTTCCTTTCTACAGGCCATGTCCGCCGATTCCTTCCCCGCTTGTGTTTCTCTGAGCAACTTGCTCCGTCTTTAATGACCTCGCTGTCGATAAGACGTTAAGTCCTACCTTGTGTAAACCTGTGAGGTAGATTTTGTAAAACCTTCTGAAACTGTAGCGACTGATTTACATTGTGGTGAAGATTTGACATTTGGTAGGAAACCAAGTCACTGTCGCGGTGGTGGAGACAGCGATCGAGGCGCGCTCAGGTGACTTAGCGGGAAGATTTTGCTGTTGTTATGACGCTGCCTTCGGAAACGTGGAAGTGACGCAGAAAAATTCCGAATGTCTGTGCCGGAGAATAGAACCCAGATACCTTGAGCAAGAGAGAACAACGCTACTCTCTTTACCACGAAGTCGGTCTCTCCCTGTAGTGTAATAAAAATTTTATTTTAACAAGTTAAAATATCTAACTGTTTTTAATAATTTGCTGCCAGCACAAATTTGAGTTCTCTGGTTGGGATGGCGTGTATTTGGCACTAACGTTGGCGTTGTGCGAGTGTGTATGGCAATTCTGCTGTAATCAGTTCCGTTTGCGGCCACGAACAGCAGCACTGCAATTATATTAGGAAATGGCAGAGGTGGCAAAGTTTTCTTCCGAGCAGTGTACGTGGACTTTTTAAAGTGTTGTTGCAAATTTGAGAACATGGTTGAGGCGCAGAGAAGATGGAGGGTAGAATTCGATACTGCTCCACCCAGATGGACGATTGCTTTTTCCAACAGGACGGTGCACCGCCACGTTACAATCAAGACGTACGGTCGCTCATGGATGAAACAATTATTGGGAGGTGTACAGCCCAACGAGGAAGTGTTGAGTATCCACCGATATATCTCTAGATTTAATGCTGTTATATTTGTACCCGAGCAGAACTCTAAAGAACACTGTGTGCGCCACAAAGCCACGAGAGGGTGATTGTGACCGCCTGTGAGTTGCAGACGATGGCTTGTTGCTGATGGCGGACATCTTCAACATTTGTAACTGTTATTAACATTCGCACACACGCAACGTTGTCCTTATACCGTCAAATACTAGCAGTCCCATCAAAGTTTCTTTAATAGTTTCTGTTATTCCCGTCCAAAGAGCGTAAACAATAATTTTGGACATCCGGTATGTCACCCAAATGTAAATGTTAAACAATGTTGGAGGGTTTTGAAGTTTAGGTAGTTGCGAAATAATTTTGTTATAATTTATCCCTCCTAGCTATGTAGTTAAACCCAAGAATTTTTTAATTTTATTTTTAGGACTACATCTTAATGTAGGTTCTATGATATGTTAAACATCTCTTTGTTCTTAACGACGTAACGTCCCACGAATATATTTTCAATGTTTCACTAGAGTTTATCAGGATCTTAAAATAACACTAGGCCTACAGCATTCATTCCGTAAGTAACGAAAACATTTTTTTAACATGCCTGAATACAAACTTAGTTAGATATTAGACTGTCATTTCATTAATGACCAGTTGCGTACCTTCTTTCTGGAAATGGCTGGTCAATAAGTAGGGGTGCCTGTTTATCACGAAAATATTCCACGGTCAGTTATAGCCTACTCCAAGACACTCTAGCTGCGATTCGCTTTTGTGATTGGATGATCCTGGATTGCCACGCGTCTTAAGTGTCTGCCCGCGAATCACGGAGGGCCAGAGTCGTAGCAACTTGGTTCTGATTGGCCCGGCCAGGTATGAGACCGTAGTCTAACAAAAATGCGCAGCCAACAACCACATTACATTTGCAACTGTGCGCGTAGGATATTGAAGTCTAGCCAACGCTTGAATCTTTTCGCGAAATCGGTGGTCCTATCAATAAAGAACGATCTGCAGTCGAGTAAGGAGCCTGACCAGTGTAGTCTGAAAAAGACCAGGACGATTACGATCAGAAATGGCGTCCCTGTCTTCATAGGCACCCATTAAAGGAAGGCAGGTGGTCTCAGTAACCTCCTCTGGAATAAGTTTCTTTGCTGGCATAATTTTCAACCATTAATAATTTAAACAAGGTTCTGGCCGCTGTTAGCTGTTCCTACATTTGCTCCTGTAATTGTATAAGTATAGTAGTTGGTAACCTAAAATAACTTCATAGCATAATCGGAGCTCTTTTTATATTAGCTAAGAATGTTATTAAATTACCGCAATCGGTTGGGTCACCAAATACGGGCGTTCTTGCTTGTAGCAGTGGAGACAAGATGTAAAATTTTAACCTCTAGCTTTTTTTTTTAATGCCATTCAACGCGCCTCGAATTTATTTACGAGCTCAGACATTGCAATCATGTAAATACTCTGGTGTGCTCCGTACTTTCGTCAACCGTGTTTCTCGCAGCCAGTGGTAAACATGCTAAGTTCTCGGTTTTATCAGTTCATTGACCATTCATAAACGAAAGGTGCAGAAGCTTTCGCAGATCAGATCACTCTCAAGGAAGATGCTCAAAACACCGGGCGCTGGCACATTCTTGTGCACACGGCATCAACCATACGGTAAGTATCCTTTATGTACAACGTGACCCGGGGATCAGGCCTCGCCATCTTGGATTTTTTATTTTCGGCTACTACCCACAAATTTAGGTTTTGAATGTACTTTTTGTTTTTCGGACGATATGCCATAGGGTCTGAAATCTGTTCTGTTCGACTGCCGTAGCTATTATGATCTCTGTAGTCGCTCCCATAAAATAATAAATTATTTTACCTCGGCTGTTACAAGTTATAAAATAAGAAAACATCAAATGCATGGAAGCAGCAACAATTAAGGAACATTAAGGTAGGTATTTAGTCATGCTTTGTCGTGCCAAAAACTGTAATGGACCTCCTGAAATCTAATTTGTCGCCGAAAATCTATTAAAATAATTCGACAGAGACTGACCGTCCTCAATAACCTGTCTACAATGGATTGGTGTTATGATAAAATGTTACAGTAAGTCACGAATACGCGCTGATAAATTGACTTTATAGGTAGAACCACCTTTTTTTTTTTCGCACACTGGATTTCAGTAACCTATGTGTATATCTTCTGCTTTACTTTGTTTATTGGCCGCGCGTCTTTGCGGAAGACCATTTCTTGCAATATTGGACCAATAATAATTAGTTACTCAGATACTACACATCCGTGATTAGCGGGCAGGCAGCTGAAGCGAGTAGTAATTAGAATCGTCTAATAACGAATGCGGATCTGAGCTAAAGTGTTTTGGAGCACTACTGTTCGTGGGCCTAGTGTGGTGCCCACTGGCAGGTGCTGCAGACTGCGTTTTCACCCGCAGCATATGCAAAAGACCACGACATCGTTGCCAACCCCAACAGTTACAATTGGACTTCAATTTACCATAAATAGCTATAACCATAAAAAAAATCCGCTGTAAGAAATAAAAGACTGATTCGTTATACCAATGTCTAATGGAAAAAACATTCAAATATACCTAGTTCGTAGAAAAAATATAGTCTCATATTTTTTTAACCTTTTCGTACAAGAGTTGCAAGGACAATGAAATATCGATATTTTAATATCAAAAACATGATCTGAACATTTAAAATTTACAAACACGTTTTAAACTAAGTCTACGTAGTGATTGCCGATGCCCCATTTAAAATGCAACGAATTTCTAAATTGTATAAAACAAAGTTGCTGATCCGCGTCTGTCTTTGTATTCGCTTAGTACTTCTAAACTAATTGATGGATTTTGATCCGGTTTTCAACATCATTTACAAAATTTCTTGAGGAAGGTTTTGGTGTATAAAACATTTATATTTAATGTAAGGATAGTAGATAAATGTCGAACCGTTTGTAATCAAGTCGTAAAAAACCTCTTTTAGGGCGCTTATGTGGCTTTCGCTGACTAAACCATAAGAGATACATCAAATTAATATGCTACAAAATTGTAGCTCTCAAAATGGTCAACAGAAAAGTCCGCGATAGCATATTTTTATCTTTTAAGGCTGACTCACAGTATCCATTTTTGTCTTTCAAAGTATCGCTGTAAAAACTAAATTGTTACTGGGCGAAGCTGGACCGGTTCGTTAGTATTAAACACCTCTCTCTTTAAAATAACTTAATCAAAATCTTTACAACTGAGTTCTAAAACATCATGCATCCTTACATTTAAAGCTGCTATGTTTCAACTAACCAATGGCTGAAGGCCATTACTTTAACATCACATACTAAGTTTTACTTATCTTCGGCAAACACCACTGGAACTGACGATCCTGAGAGAGGCAGCCATCTTTCCTTCCTCACCCAGGCATTTTCAGCTCTATTTATACCTTTAAAAAATTGACATAAAGGAAACCTAGTGATACAAAGAAAGAACTAACAATTTTAATTTATTTTACTATTGTGGTCGTACTTACCAATGAGAATAATTACATAATTAATATAGAGCGCGCCTCTGCGCTAGAGTTTATAAATCGGAAAATTAGCATCTCTGCACGTCTTCGTAGTCGGGAACCACACATGCCTTATGACGTCATAGGCACCCCAGCGCTAGCACGCACCATGGCCATTCCAGCAAGCAGAGACAGTCGTCAGTTGAAGCAAGTCGCCGGGTTGAGTCCACGCGTATACGGGCGCGAGCTTCCGGCGTTGAATCTGCCCGTACAAGTCGTTATCGTCTTCGGGCCACCGTTCGCCGTAGCGAACCGCCCAATTACTAACCTTGATCTCCCTCTCAACGGTGAAACGTCAATAAGGTAGGTGTAGCAGCTTCAATATTTCGGCTATCCCAACGTAAAATAAATGGTGATGTCAGGCAAGGAAAGACGGACGAAACATTTTCCAGTAGGTTCAAATGCGGTTGGAAATGTTGCATGTGAGAAACTTGTCTCGCCACTTAAATGTTGTTCACAGCAAACTGCACCTTTCAAAGCTCTGCCTAAGATTTATTTCTATGCACATTATTCTTTCACAAAAGGGTGAAACTAACATTGTCATGAGCCTGATCGTTTTATTTATGCGCCGGTCAAGTGAAACTGTGAAATGATTAGAAAAGTTAATATTTTACTAATTTTCTCACTGTTACAATTTAAAAGAAAAANGTCAAGTGAAACTGTGAAATGATTAGAAAAGTTAATATTTTACTAATTTTCTCACTGTTACAATTTAAAAGAAAAGAAAGTCAGAAAAAAATCATTTCAGTATTTATTGATTCAACTATAGAACTGCTTTCCCTCCGTCGTTACCAACCGTACTGTCACACGCCAGCCAGTGTGCATGTTAAAATATAGCACGTAGGTAGCGGTAGTTACATTTTTCAAAGGTTGGNTACTGTCACACGCCAGCCAGTGTGCATGTTAAAATATAGCACGTAGGTAGCGGTAGTTACATTTTTCAAAGGTTGGTTTCAAAAGCGCTCAGTTTAGCGTGAACAGCCTACAGCTACAACGGACTTAAGGCGTCGTGGAAACACTGCACGATGTTCAAGAGTCTAAATTCATTTCCTAAATTTTGAGGATATTTTGTGTGTGTTGACATGGTATCGATAACAACTTGATTGAAATAAAATATTACTTGGAAAATAACATATACATTTTTTTTTTTCTGATAAATATGGGCATTTTAACTTAAAATCTAGATTCTAAAAATTTTTAAATACAGTAGTTACTTTAACACGAAGTTTGGCTCTTAACAATGAGGTCTTGAGGGTCGATGAGGGTGAAGCGAGGCGAGTATGGAGCGGCGTCGTAGAAAACCCGCCGACCAGCGGCATCGTCCGGTGCTATCCCCACGTGCGGAAATCGGGGAGCGACCCCGCCGGGAATCGAACCCGGTTCACCTTGGTGGAAGGCTAACGCTCTAGCCACTGCGCCACCGCGGCCCCATGATAATTAGGGAAACTATACAAACAATACGTGGGCCAGTTTTGTTTTCTTATCGGCAAAGGCGTGTTCATACAAGGATTGTCAGAGTGAAGTGGACTGGTCATCCCTTGTTGCCGCTGGCGGGGAGACGGGCCTGGCCGCGAGAGAAGCGTCGACAGCCCGCCAAGCGCGTCCTCGCTTGCGGCCCTCCTCGTTCTCCCGCCCCTCGTGTGCAGCCGCGGAAAGAGCGAGCGAGTGAAGAGATTTGGCGGCTCTTAACAGCGTGAAGGTGATTGAGGTGAGTACGGAGCAGCGCCGGAATGAAAGGGCGGGGAAAAACGGGAGGTCCCCGAGAAAAAATTCCGCTGACCAGCGGCATCGTCCGGCACGATTCCTACTTGTGAAAAATCCTGGAGTGACCCGGCCTGCGATTGAACCCGGTTTGCCTTGGTGGGAGGCGAGCAGTCTTACCGCTCAACCACCGNGATTTGGCGGCTCTTAACAGCGTGAAGGTGATTGAGGTGAGTATGGAGCAGCGCCGGAATGAAAGGGCGGGGAAAACGGGAGGTCCCCGAGAAAAAATCCGCTGACCAGCGGCATCGTCCGGCACGATTCCTACTTGTGAAAAATCCTGGAGTGACCCGGCCTGTGATTGAACCCGGTTTGCCTTGGTGGGAGGCGAGCAGTCTTACCGCTCAACCACCGCGGCCCCTTAGGATATTCTCGCGACGCTGGTTCAGGCTGGGCGACGGACACGAATAATCCCTACTTCATATGCTCCTTACGACCACGTAGCTTCGTTACTTATATTTTTAACGACAAACTATACGCTCTCGTGTTTCTACCCTGTCTTATTAAANCAGCTTCGTTACTTATATTTTTAACGACAAACTATACGCTCTCGTGTTTCTACCCTGTCTTATTAAATACTGTTCAGCGTAAACTGAGAACATTTGAAAGCCCTGCTTAAGATCTACTTTGTATATTCTTCCACCATAAGTAAAATTAACATTGGCATGGGCCTGATTGATCACTTTATTCATGCGTCGGTCAAGTGAAAATTGTTTAATTATTGGAAAAAACAAATATTTTTCAAAAACGATATATTTTACAGTTACGTGCATTAATATAACAGCAAGATATTAAATAATTTTAACATTCACAAATGTGCACGTAACATGTTTTAATTCAATTGTTAATCATCGANTATTAAATAATTTTAACATTCACAAATGTGCACGTAACATGTTTTAATTCAATTGTTAATCATCGAACTACTTTTACTCCGTCGTCGTTACCAACTTTACTGGGTGTAACGCCAGTCAGCGTACGCGTTAAAATGTACGCTGGCATTTGCAGTAACAATTTTCAAAGGTTGATTNATATTCTCGCGACGCTGGTTCAGGCTGGGCGACGGACACGAATAATCCCTACTTCATATGCTCCTTACGACCACGTAGCTTCGTTACTTATATTTTTAACGACAAACTATACGCTCTCATGTTTCTACCCTGTCTTATTAAATACTGTTCAGCGTAAACTGAGAACATTTGAAAGCCCCTGCTTAAGATCTACTTTGTATATTCTTCCACCATAAGTGAAATTAACATTGGCATGGGCCTGACTGATCACTTTGTTCATGCGTCGGTCAAGTGAAAATTGTTTAATTATTGGAAAAAACAAATATTTTTCAAAAACGATATATTTTACAGTTACGTGCATTAATACAACAGCAAGATATTAAATAATTTTAACATTCACAAATGTGCACGTAACATGTTTTAATTCAATTGTTAATCATCGAACTACTTTTCCGCCGTCGTCGTTACCAACTTTACTGGGTGTAACGCCAGTCAGCGTACGCGTTAAAATGTACGCTGGCATTTGCAGTAACAATTTTCAAAGGTTGATTTCAAAAGTGCTCACTTTTCCGTGAACAGCATAAATTTATATTGTGGTGTAAGCTATTAACTATAAACTGAGCGTTTTTAAAATCAACCTTTGAAAGATGTCACTGTCCCTACGAGCATATATTTTAACGGCCAAACAACTCGCATGCACAAAGTACAGTTGGTAACGACGGAGGGAAAGTAGTTCCTTGTCTTACAGTTGAAAAGTGTGAAAAGTGGTATGTATGCATTTGTAACAACTAAAATGATTTATTTTACTTTCTGTTTTTTTAGTACTTGTAAGTGTAAGAATTGGGATATTTGTAAAATATTTACTTTTACCGTAATTTTACAGTGAGCAGGGCCATGAGAATGTTAATTTTACATACGGTGGAAGAATACACAATGTGCATACAAATATATATTGATCAAGGCTTTCAAAAGTGCTCAGTTTATCGTGAACAGCCTTTCGGAATTTTTACTAAACGATTTTCAAGAGACTGTAATTTTGTTTTATGCTTCCAAGAATACTTTACTGTTTAGTGCTGCCTGTCGGTTTATTTTCAAACTACATTTATTTTGTAAAAGTTTTCAATTAAATTAACGTTTATGTTCACGTATTTCATCATAAATACGCAAATTAAATTCTTTACTATTTCATCAATGCACGTTGATCATCTAAGAAATTAGTGGCATGAAGAATGTGAACCAACTGACTTGTGTTAATTACAAGCAAAATCTGTTTTTTTTTTTTTTTTTTTACGAGCAGAAATATACGCCGTCAGCATCAACTTTTCGGCGTGGCTCGTGTGGAGAACGAACGTAGTTTCTGATTGGCTCTTCTAGTTTTCCGCTCTGTCTGTTCGGCGTGATTGGCTTACATGTGAACCAATCATAACACTACCTTCCCAATGCACTCTTTCTTTTCTGCGTCAAGCTTACCAGTGGCGTAACCATAATTATTTTGGAAAAAAAAAGGGGGGTTAGCGGTGGGGGTTGGTTACAAAGCCCGAAGTGAAAGAACGAACGTTACACTGGCATCAGTGGTGCTGAAAAACGTGTTAATTAGGACAATTTCTAGGAGAAAAATTATCTCGCAAAATATTAAAACTCGCCATACTTAGACGTGCAAAACTCGCATTATTTCGTTGAGAGGACAGACGCCTTTGTCTAATAAATAAGTGAGCATATTGTCCGTGATTTTATTGGGCGCTGCACTTTAATCAACATTACCTACATGCTTGGTCTCCTTAAAGATTGGACACTCCGATGCTGATTCAATATTATTGGCTCAAGAGTTCTCAGAGANCCTACATGCTTGGTCTCCTTAAAGATTGGACACTCCGATGCTGATTCAATATTATTGGCTCAAGAGTTCTCAGAGACGTGCCAGCCATATATATATATGGCCAATGACTGAAGTCGGGTAAACGCACAGTAACTTGCAGTTAAGTCTGCCCTTGAATAATAAAGCGAATTTGCAGATCTCTAAGTAATTCTAGTTTAAAGTATTTGCATCATTTTTTAATCACATGTAAATGTTTGTTGACAACCTTAGTAGCAAAACAAAGGGGAAGAGGGTTTTAAAACCCTTCTTTGTTAACTGCGCGTTCAAAGTAATCGTTTATTTTCAAGTTAGAAGTCCGTTGTCTTTGGAATGGCTAATGAAAATAACCAAGAACATTTTTGGAAGATCGGGACGTTATTTAACGTAAATATTTCAGTTCTATGTGTAGAAATCTTTTACTGTAATGATTTAATTTAAATCATTATCAAAATTTAAATAAAAATTTATAGTTTAATTGTGCGTCTCTTCCTAAATGTTTCATTTGTGAAAATAAGCAAAAGTAAATACAAATTCTTCGTTCTATGTAGATCTGCAGTATAAGGACTAAAGCCCTAAACGCACAGGGATATATNAAAAGTAAATACAAATTCTTCGTTCTATGTAGATCTGCAGTATAAGGACTAAAGCCCTAAACGCACAGGGATATAGAAATTTAGCAATATAATGTTATAACTTAACGAAACACAGGCGTGTGGAGCTTATTTATGAGACTATAAAATCATATAACAACACCAAACTGTAATTTTTCANTTAACGAAACACAGGCGTGTGGAGCTTATTTATGAGACTATAAAATCATATAACAACACCAAACTGTAATTTTTCAAACGAGGTTAACGCGTTCAGTAATTATCACACGTCGTAATTAAAAAAAGTGCTCACTTCTGATCAGTTCCACGACTTCATGTGAACTACATTAATGTGTCTTTCGGAATAGTCCGACATCGCAGTTCAAGTGTTGCAGATGGAAAATATGCTGAAAGTTATTTTGGAATTTGGACACTCGATGAAATTCAGATAGGAATACATTCGCGTTGTTTTCGCACTTTGTTGGACTCAATTTTACATAACCAAGAGGAATAAAAAACAACAAGATCCACAACAAAATGATTATGTACATGTCAGCCGAGAGATTAACTGTCTCCTCACAAAAGTAATAATTAGTAATTGGTGTGTTTATGTTTCATGAAACATTTTAATTTTCTTACAATTCTGGAGTATTGGTGTATTTGTGTCTCGTGAAACTTTCTCATGTTTCCATGAGTGACGGAACCACTGGTTCAGGAAGTCATATGACTCCCTGACAATATGATGTAGGGTTCAGTTACTCAGAAGAAATAACAAACCCGCACTACTACCCTTGTTGTTAAAGTACTATCCGTACGTAAAGACAAATTTGATTATTTTAAAATATGCTTCTAGTAGAAAGGTGCTGTATTTCTAGAATTTGTATGATCCGATATTTGTTTATAAACGGTATCAGTTACAATGTTAAAATAAAAAGGAAGTATAACTGATATGTATCATGCAAATTTTTAGTAAGTCTCATTATGTTAGTAAAAATTTTTCTGCGATATTGTGTTACTTACTAGTGTTTAATTAATTTTAAATACACGTATTTTCTTTTTTTTTTTTAGTCTTTGCCCTTTACCCCCTAATGAAGAACACCTTCCACCTCCCCTGCATATTTCCAAGTGCAATTTGATCAACACATGAATTCTGGTAACAGAGACAACAGCACTGTAGGTTGTTACACGTGACGGCAGAATACGTCATAGACACAGAGAAGAAAGTAAACAGTGTTTTATAAATTAGTCAGTTGGCGGTTGAATCAGCTTAAGCAGTTCCGTCCTAGACACTATACATTATCATGCGAGTGGGGGACTCGAAAAAACAGAGTCACGATTAATTTGCAATAATTCTGTCTTTGAAGTTTAGTGTTTGTGATTAAATCATTGTTAAAATAAGGAAAGGTCGAATACTTATTCCGTGGCATGACTCTGTACATTTGAATCTGCGTAGGCCCATCACGCTTTCTCTGCCTCTACCGATAAAATGAGCACTTTTTAAGGACCTCACATCAGGCATTAACCACCAATAAATATAATTTATTGCAGCTTTAGACGTTAACATTTCGGAGTGATAAAAGGAATACACTGTGTTTACTAGTCACATGGCAATACTTAGGCCTATATTAAAAAGTGGCGGAAAGGAAATTAAAAAGTGCTCATTTTATCGCGAATAGTCTATATTTACCAACCTCGTTATTACATTTACTGGGGTATGACGGTTCCTTGGATATTAAATTTCGTAACTGAATTGCAGAGATCCGTGTATTTTGCGAAATAATTTTGTGTCTTGTTAGAATTCGGATACCTCTACCGCTGTATTGATTTCGTCACTTGACCACAGTTCGTTCATATCCTAGAATACTATGATCATGTATGGGCTATTCACGGTAAAGTAAGCACTTTTTAAAGGCCCTTCGTGCAGAGACAATAAACAAAAAATTATATTTTATTGTGATCTCACACGTTAACTCTTGAGAGCTATAAAATGTATAGGTACACTGTGTTTATAAGTCAAATGGCAATTTTTATATTGCCAGTTGGCAAAATGATACAAATAAGGTGATAAGAACTTCAAGTGCTGCCTTAGAAAGTGCTCACTTTATTTTGAACAGCCTATAATTAAAAGCCAGTCATATTGACCAAACCATGTAGAGCACAACCAAAAAGCAAACGTGCCTATTCACTGTGAAAGCAGCCAATGAACAAATGTAGGTGTTTCCATAGTGCACGGGCCTACGGATTTATATCTACTACCAAATGTATTTCCGAGATTGATGTACTTTCAAGTTAAAAAATATATATATCCATCGGTTTCAGCTTGTGTACATACGTTTGAGGAGTACCTCTATTGCTAATGTGCAGCGTTTCAAGGTTTTCGCGTTATAATTTGGCATCATGCTAGACGTTAAAAAGAACATGGAAGTCATTGTGTCGGTTGAGAAGGTTACATTTTCAAAGGCTGATTTTAAAGTGGTGAATTAACTGTGGGCCAGCTAAATTCAGTTCCCGTGCACGAAAAAAATTAAAATAAAATAAAGGTGTCGTGCAGTAGCGAATGAAGTTCCGAGTGTGCACGAATCTCATTCGGAGAGACATGGACTACAGCCGGGCCGTCTATACTGAGTACAGTACTTCCAGGTGTTTTCTTTTTCCATACCCTTTTCTGCACAACTCGATAAACCGTTCTCGGTCCGTGTCCACGCGTTGCATCCGAAATGTATTGATGGCCCGTCCTGTACTCAACAAGGAATCGGTACCCGCAGTTTTGAGCGTCTTCCTTGTGAGAAATCTGATTTGTTGTAGTTATTGCATCTCTCATTTGTGAATGGTTACTTGCTGACATGAACTAAAACTTAGGAATAGGTCCTTCTCTGGTCGCGAGATGCCAGCTGGACGCAAACCCAGCACCCGTCAAAGCATGAAACACTAACACCACCTGACATAGTACGAGAATTCAGGACTAGAAGATTTAAACGCGTATCTTTAAAATTTCATGGGCAAAAATACTGAGTTGTCCTGCGATTGGTATTGTCTCTCTTCTGCACAGAACGGTCTTAACGCTTTAACTCGCAGATAATTATATAGCTTCAGTGGTTGCAAGGAACTTATTTTCGTTTTCGGGACCGTACTGCTATCGGCACGGCGCGCTGTCATATTTCGGGACCATTAAGAGGGCCACGGTGGTGTAGTGGTCAGACGCTCACCTCCCACCAAGGTGAACCGAGTTCGATTCCCGACGGTGTCACCTCCGGATTTTCACATGTGGGAATCGTGCCGGAAGATGCCGCTTTTCGGCGGGTTTTCTCGATTATATCTAGTTTCTTCCCGCCCTTGCATTCCGGCGCTGCTCCCTACTCGCCTCGCTTCATCCTCGTCGGCTCTCAAGACCTCGATGTTACAAGCCGCCCAAAACTCTGCACTCACTCGGATCCATTAAAAGGGTGTTTGTGCTTCGTGTTTGTAGCAGCAGAATATACTCAAAATCGAATGATGTACATCCCATACGTGATAATCCATCATTTTCTGCTGCTTTATGCTGTAGACAATGCATGCATACATACCATGAACGCCACTTTCTGAGCGAGGTCCCAGATATAGGACACCGTGAGTTTGAGTTATAATCAATTTTTTGTTCCTTAAAACTTTTCTGAAGCCCTGCTAAAGTTTTAATTTCAGAATATTCCTCCGCTTCATGCAAACAAAGCTTAACTATTCTAGAAAGTTGCACCAAAAGGAAAATGCACCGCATTCCTACGCACTCAGTTTAATGTTATTTCGCATGAGAACTATTTCTTACTAGGCATTACCAACACAACTATTTGCACACTGTTTTATTCATATAAAGGATAAATGATATATTATAATATATATAAAATATAAGTAAAAGTTAAATTTAACAAAAAAATAGGATACTTTTATGTTAACAGAAATATAAAACACTTGTGATGCATGGCGTATTTAATAAACAACCAAACACGTCATACATATAGTGAGTTTCCAAATGTTTTTTTCAAAAAGTGTGAAGATACTGCAAATAGACTATGCGTTGTTATTATTAAGTGCCATGCTACATTTCACTGCCATTTAATTAACTTGAGAGCAATCCCTGATTACATTGGTTATTTGTGGGCACACCTGATTTTCCGGTAAAAATTTCAGTACAGGGTAGATTACAATACTATACGGGAATTTCAGCGGCTTTATTTTTGTAATTCGCTGCATGTCTTTGTGAGAAGACCTGTCCTTTCTTCGCTGGCCAATCAGGATTAGGTTACCCTGATAATGAACGTTTCTGATTGTCCGACATGCACTTAAGACTCGTAACAANGGTAGATTACAATACTATACGGGAATTTCAGCGGCTTTATTTTTGTAATTCGCTGCATGTCTTTGTGAGAAGACCTTTCCTTTCTTCGCTGGCCAATCAGGATTAGGTTACCCTGATAATGAACGTTTCTGATTGTCCGACATGCACTTAAGACTCGTAACAAAAAAAAAAAGATCCAATCACGAAAGTAGATCTGAACTGAGGTGATATTAAATTCAACTAGTCAGGGAAACTTTTCTCGAAAATCGGGTGTCCCTAGTTACTGGCAACTGGCGTCCATTTACCTGTGTGGCTGCTTCATTGGAGATTGAATACTCGACCACTGACCCTTTATTTTTGGCTGAAAGCACCTTGCGACGTGTCACACAGGTTGTTGGCCAATGGCAGAAGACAAACGTGCGTACAGCATCTTGGAATGTAAGTCTGCAGCCGCATCATAACGCGAATTTTGCAGCTCCGCACTCATTTACTGCATATCTCCGGTCCGTGAAGGACCGCCAAAAAAAAACATTAATTCGGGCCGAACCGGCGGGACTGTACCGCACGGAAGCGATGTTTTTGTTTCTCCCGCCGACTGTACCGCTCAACTGGGGGCACACAATGGACACAGTACACGGCCGCTTGCGTGCGCACCATCGCCGCATCCACCCCCCCTCCCCCCTTCTCAAAATTCCACGGCTCCAATCCTACCGCGCCGCTGTCCTACCCGCGAGGCATATTCGGGAGGC
>NQII01000433.1:417134-452072 GCA_002778355.1 Clitarchus hookeri
ACAACCGGTGCCCCCATCATTTCCTTACAGACCGCTCACCTACACTGCCCCCGGGCGCACTTTATATTACAACCGGGGCCCCGCGCCCGCGCACCACGCAGAGACGTCGGCGCCGGTGGCGGGCTCTGGCGAGGTTTTCCAGAACCCCTCCTGGAGGGTCATCTTCCGGCGTGCGTTACCTCCTGCTTGATTAGCGAACATTTTTCTACGTCTCCGGCCGAGGTCACGTCGCACACGTGACGTAACCACAGGTTCCCTGTGCTTGGCCCCTCCATCCAGCCGTCCTAGGAGTCGAGTGGAGAAATATGGGCGGCTCTTAGCTACGAGGTCTTGAGAGCCGATAAGGTGAAAATGAAGCAGCGATGGAATGCAAGGGCGGGTGAAACGGGGAAATACCCCAGAAAACCCTATCAGTGGTATCGTCAGGCACGATTCCCGCTTGCGAAATTTCGGGAGTGACCCAGCCTGGGGTTAAACCTGGTTCACCTTGGTGGGAGACGATTAGTCTAACCGTTCAGCCACCGCGGCCCTCCCCCTAGAAGCCGACCCCTAAGTAGGGCATTACAGGAGCACTACTTTCCTGACCGACTTTAGTTTCATCCAAACAAAAGATAAAGTCGGCCCAAGTTTTTGAGTTACCACCGGGAACATTGCGAATTCCGACCTGCCATGCTGTTCCAAATAGTCTCTAATAATGATCTTCGCTGTGGGTAACTGATTCCTTAACCGCGCTACTGCGTTACGTTATGACTGGTTCATATCACTGATCACCGAGGGAAAAAAACTACAGCTTATTGGTTGTAATCTTCGAGCATATATACTTATAGAGTGCTTATTGGCTATTGCTGCTGCGGTTTCTTTCAAGGGGCTGGCGTCTAAAACAGCTGTCTAGGGGCATCATGGTACAGTCAAGCCATTTGATACAATGTTTACAGCTGTTGTGATGTCAAGTGTAAATAGTTCGCCATGAATTTTAAACAATATGCGGCTCATTTACCCAGAACGTAGTATGTACGAGTGAATTATTTGTGAAATTTATTTGTATCTTTACATTTACAAAAGTGCTTATAAGTCGCGTCTGTGTAAACCAGCTAATTGCGGATGTTACTTTTTTAAAGACTTATGTAAACAGTTAAAATCTAATTTCCCATCGGTGCCGATAGTGCCTCAGTTGTCAATTTTTGTGTTTAATTAATTGGTGTAGGCCTTCAGCTGTCGGTTTCTGAATTAAATGTATTCATGTTAACCTCTCGTTTACATTTTGATTTGTTGTTTTTTGTCGAAGCGAAAACGGTTAGCCTTTTTAATAGTGCACAATTAAATAAAGGGGCTGCTTTTAATAGATTTCGAATTAAGTGAACTGAAATCGCTATTATCATGTTAGAGTAAAAGAACGTCAGTACACGCACGTTAATATTACTATTAGTAAGACTGACCTAAACGAGATAAATAATATACAACTTCATTCAACCAATTTAATTACGTGTGAAAGGAAACCTTACTTCATTTTTAAAATCTTTATGTTCATCCATATGCAACGCATGAATTTACAATTTTTCACTGAGGAAAAAGACTTTGACGCGTATACAGCTAACATCCCCTAAGCTTACCCTGCCTCTCTTTTAGCTGTTTCTGATGCGAGCTTCAAAACAAATGACATCGGCCAGCTAGGTATACATGATCGAAGGTTGTAATAACGAAACAAGTTCTTTGCCAGCTTAAGTATAACTCGCATTAACACATTTCTAATTTGCAACACCGGAAATTATAAATTAATGTGTAAAATATAGGGTTAAGTTACACATTAATGTTTTGTTCCAGGTGTTACAAAATAAGAGATTTTTGGACTGGCAAGTATTTACGCATTTCTCGTAATAGCTTACACAGTGGTACATGTGAGAAGAATTTCTATTGGCCAATGACACCAGTAGCAACGCTAGTAGCAGCCAATATAACTAACCAAGTACAAGATGCCGTCTCTATTGGTGCTAGTTTCTAACCCTGCACAGCTCCAACCATGCAACACGTCGTACGTGAACGAGTACACTCGGGATGACAGTACTCGCATTAGCATCTTTCGGGCTCAATGTCCTCACTATCGGTTGCTAGACTTGGGGCATGCTCAGAAACGGAACTCCTCCCCACGAATCCCAGGCACAGCGGGAACAGAGCACTTACACCGCGCACAGCTGCCTATCGGTCCGATACAGAAAAGATTTTATGCTAGCGGGGAGACGGACTGTTTCCACATAACAAGTAAGGATCATTGTGATGTCACCGTCACAAAACACTTAAGAACACACAGGTGAAACAGTAGCTTGTACCGCAAACTCCAGTAAAAATGGCGATACTGGCAACCATAAACAAGGGCCATTCCCAAAGCCTCGCAGAGCCAATCAGAGAATGGCTACGCCCACATCAAAGGAACCGCCACGCCATTTCGCCTCTGTATACAGGATAGCCAAAGCAATTCTTGCAAGTTTGGATAGTCAGAAACGTACAGGTGTACAGCAGGTGTCAAGTACCATTAGTCCTCAAAATAATCCCTATCGGCATTCAGCACCTTTTGCCAACATGCCTCCAGCTGCGCAATGCCCTGGCGGTGAAAATTGGGGATCTTGGACGCAAAGAAGTGCCTGCCGCAAGTGTGCCTCATTTGCGAAGGATTTCCCACGTAGATGGTTGTCCAGGGAATGCGAGAGGTGAAAATCTGTTGGTGCAAGGTCCGGGGAGCATGGAGAATGACACAGCGTCTCCCAGTGAAGTCGCTGGATCGTTGGCGGTTAGCCAATGCAAACTCCTGCTTCAGTGCCTGTGGCACGCGTCCCAACTGCTGCGAGTACATGTCCGCAGTCGTGGTTCGAGCAGCTGCTCGTAGTGCTGCACTTGGCGCGGGTGTGGCAATGGTCTTGTGATGTGACGTGCAGGTCCTTGTAGCGACAACCAATGTCTGGCACGCTTTAGTAGTCTCGTACGGGATCCACATGTCGTCACCCGTGAGCACTCTATCAAATATGGATGCACTGCGGCGCCGAGAAGGCGACGAGAAACTGGTTGTCGCGCGTTCTTGCTAGTTGACTTCCGGCAGTGTGTGGGGTGTCCACTTGTTCAACTCGAATGTCTTCCCTATGCGATGCAGATGAAGTCTGACTGTTTCATCAGACACCTGGAAGCGTTTGCCAAGCTACGGCAAACACACTGCAGAGTTCATCACAAGAGACATATCTCCCGTTCTGAACTTATGGAACCACTGTCATTCACAGTATAATCCGCGAAGGCTTGAAACGTTCGGCGACTTGATGCAGCTGTGGACAAGTTCACTTTAAATTCATAAAGCATACAACCTCTAACGAGCTCCTTCGACACCCTCCATTTCTCCACTGCTCAATCTGACAGCTGCGAGTGCGCAAAGCGCCTATAAAGCCAATATTCTCACTCCCATCCTGACCATTTTTCTGGCACGTGACACACATATCTCCGTATCAGTCATCACTTCTCCCCATGATACATAAAATACGGCAAGAACTTACTTGGTTACCTTGGACTTAACCTAATTTATGGCCAAGCCGAACACCTTCAACTTCATCGGCGACGTAACCGCAAACTATGGCTCATTGTTATGACCTATTACTTAGTTTTTGTTTGACAGCGTCTTTCTTTTGAAGGTTCAGTGTCTGATTTGAGTTTCGTGTTGTGGAGGGTTTCTTATAGCAGATATTTTGCATTTCCGGGGCTAAGGGCGACCTTGCCATGCACATCACATGCCTCATCGTAGGCTCTACGCACAACGCTCTTACACAGAATACTTAAGAATAAGGCCACGACTTGCGTAGTGGTCAGATTACTCTTCTCCCACTTAGATGAACCAGGTTTGATTCCCGGCGGGGTTACTCCCGGACGATGCCGCTGGTCCGCAGGTTTTCTCGGGGATCTCCCGTGCAGCTCTATACTCACCTCACCTTCATCAGCTCTCAAGATATCTATGTTAAGAGCGCCCAAATTTCTCCACTCCACTTAAGAATACATAGGCCCTAGAATAAATGTGGGAGAGATGGTGCATCTCTCCCGCATTTACCCTATGTAAGGAAAAAATGGTTAAAAATTCACACATTCAGGACTGTTTATTTTTTAAATACATTCAGAGTACTTTGATAATTAAAGGAAAAATATCCAGCTTCGCGTTACACTTGTAAAAATATTAATATAAACGTAAAAATAGTTTTTTGGACATTTATCCCCTGCTGTGAGTGAGATGCCCTACCATATGGAGTGATGCCAATTTTCAATTAAAATACACTACATTCTAAATAAAATGTGTTGTAGGGAAGAGATTTGGCCGTCTCTTAACAGCAAGGTCTTGAGAGCCGATTAGGGTGATTGAGGTGAGTATGGATCAGCGCCGGAATGAAATGGCGTGGGAAACTGGAGATCTCCGAGAAAACCCGCCGACCAACGGCATCGTCCGGCACGATTCCCACATGTGAAAATCCGGGAGTGACCTGGCCGGGAATTGAACCCGGTTCGCCTTGGTGGGAGGCGATCAGGCTAACCGCACAGCCACCGCGGCCCCAAACTAAGATGTAGAATCCCCTTATTATATTAAGTGTTCAGTCATAGGCCTAGACTAAAAGTTTTAGATGTATCTACTGGGCTGCATCTTAATGTGAAAGATTCGGGCCGTTTTCGAATTCGCCAGTCAAGGGCCTTTACCTGGCTTCATGCTCTTGGAGAGTGCATCCCGGATGTGACGCGTGACATCACATTTTCGCTGTCCATTTCGCGGAATGGGGTCAGACACTCCCTAGAACGTCACCTTCAGCCGAGGGCACAGGTCACTCGCCTATCTCGAGCCCTAGATCGTTCTCCAATTCGCAGCTGTTCAAAATATTTAGTTTTTTTTTTGTGTTTACAGTTTTGCACGGCCGCGGGAAATACTTGCTAACGTCACAAAGACAAATGAAACTCGCGTAGAAAGAAATTATACAGAATAAAACTAAAGGTGGGAACGAACACGGGCGTTCGAATTCACAAACGAGTATTTCTCATGAAGGATCGAGTGCTAATGGCACACAGGAAAGGTCTTAAGGGCAAGTGTTCAAGGGCGTATTGCACTGAATTAGAACACAGCCTCCCTTTCTTTGGACTCCATTCTGATGTGATGTCTCCCCATGCACTGGTTGGTGAACGACGTTCTGCCATGTACAAACGGCTCTTTCGCCTCTGTATACCTAGCATCTCTGCAATTTGGCTGTAGCAACAGAGCAATGAGGCTCGCGCCAACCTGGAGCTTTTTCCCGCGTTTGAGGCCGAGAAACGCGGGAGCGATAAGGACGACACTGTCACGCGCATCAAGTGCGCCATCGCCGCTAAGTGTAAGGCTCTCGACTTGCGTGCAATGTTCTAGTCGCACTGCTTGTTCCTATGGGACTTTCAGCGGCGGCCTTATTATTTTACTACTGCAAATTCTGTACGAAGGGCCCATTCAATGCAGGGCCCTTGAGTAGTTTTTAATGTATGGGGAGCGTATATCTTGAGATACAGAGCTTTGGAAAAGTAGTGTTTAGCCATTTTGAAATTACTAAACACCCTTCGCCTTAAGTGCGTTCCTTTAGTAGATCGGCACATTGGACACACGTTTAATAGTTTCGTGGGGAAACGTGTATTTCAGACACTCTGCAACGCAGTTGAAGCCCCAACTAGGCGGGAGCCTTAAGAAGAAGAAGCAGACGGGAAAGAATATAACAGTAACTTCACTTTCGTCAAGTTACTNCAACACCCTTCGCCTTAAGTGCGTTCCTTTAGTAGATCGGCACATTGGACACACGTTTAATAGTTTCGTGGGGAAACGTGTATTTCAGACACTCTGCAACGCAGTTGAAGCACCAACTAGGCGGGAGCCTTAAGAAGAAGAAGCAGACGGGAAAGAATATAACAGTAACTTCACTTTCGTCAAGTTACTTGTACTGAGATGGAAGCATGTAGGCTTATTTGTTTGTAATGAATGTACTTTAAAGTAGGTGGAATCGTCCTGACCTGCAAGATTTTTGCGAAATGTGGAATTGTTTGTCGTAATTAATGTAAAAAATACATTAACGCCCTAATGTTTAAAAAATTCATTTAATAGTTAATTTAGTTAATTAAGTAATCCATTTAAATATTTTTGCTCACGGTGTCGGCCATATTGGCCATCCAAAATAAAAGGACTCTTCTGAAAATGAAAACCCTGTAACCAGTGCGTCTGGAAGGCCCACGAGTTACTAAGATCCGATAAAGTGTGAGAGAGCAATATAGTAGTTAGCATTGGAAACTCGCCAAACAAACTGTTGTCGTAGTTCTCCCAATTAACAATTTGCTTACAATGCAGCATGAAATCAGGATGGTGATATCATGAAAGAGTAATCTGTACGCTTTAAGAATAACTAATCAGTAAATTTTGTCCCCTTCCCCTTAATAAACCTTAAATTCGCGTATTGAAATCGTACTATTATTTGTCATTTTCCCAGCCTGGTCTGTACATATTATCGAACACTCATTCTGTGATTCGAAGCGAGAAATTTAATAGTTATCTGCACATATCGCGATGCATTAGGACTTACGTTAACATTTATTCGTCTAGCTAAATTGATAAAAGGCAGAAACGCTGTGGTTATAATAATATATATGTTCAGGACCTGGTTGACACGTGCATGATTCAATTCTGTATCGTTCTCAATAAATAGTTTTTTTTAGATAATCATGTAGTAAATGTAACAGAAAAAGAGAGAGAGAGACAAAGAGTGAAAGAGAGAGACAGACAATGAGTAAAATAGAGAGTGACAGAGAGAGAAAGAGCGACAGAAAATAGAAATAAAGGGAACGCGAAAGAAAGAGAAAATATTTCAGAGTTATACGTTGAGTAAATTTCACACATTTCCTATCTGATACCAAAACTGTGCTATCCACAGCTAAACGACGCAAAGTTTATTAGCCATCGATGAGGAGACACCCATTCTGTAAACACATTCCACATGAAAAGCGAGGAAGTTTTTAGTTACTAACAGATGTTATTTCTGAAATATGGATGGACAGGCCATTTAAAAAGCGCTAACTTAAATTATTTGTACTTACGTGAAGTACAACTTTTTTTTTTCAAATACTGCACCTCTCTCCCTCTCTCTCTCTCTCTCTCTCTCTCTCTCTCTCTCTATGTGGTCTATTGCCACACTGTAAATCATTAAGAACTCTTCTACACTGTAAAACGGATCGTGGTCGAGGGTAATTGGAATTTCAAGGTCTAACCTGTAGATGGCAGTCGTTAAAAATGTGATTGTAGCACCAATGGGTTAGGATACCAAAAAACGTGGCAATGAAGATTTTGGAATAAAAACTGTTTTCGTTTTCAGATGTTGCCGACTTATAATTTTTCGCCCATCAATCTCGGTGTAAAACTTGTATAACAATAAGACAACGTGAAATTTTGTCTCCCTGATCGGCAGGTAATAACCCGGTTTACCTGCTCCGCTCTTTCTGCTTGTCGCATGCAAAAGGCGGCTCTACAAAAGAAAGACATCAGGTAGGAAATGTGACCACAGTCGCAGCTTACATCACGCACATCAATTTCGCCTGACTATCTGGCCGTATAAATAGCACCAATTTATTATTTTAAATTTTTTTCCCAAAATTCTTATACTTCTTCACCACTTTTCTGTAACACAGCGCCTTTATTCCATTAAAGCTTGGCAAAAAACATTTATTCTTTAGGATTTACACTAGTAATTGTAGGTTTGCAATTTTTTGTAAGGCCTAGGCCTTACAAAGACGTATGGCTTAACCTAATGCTTTTCTCAGTTTGTGGAATATGTAAATACTATATATTCTGGTTTGCAAAACGGCAGTATGAAGTTTCTTTGAACATTACTCTTTATTGAGAGGAATTTTTGAATAGAATTCAAATAAACGGAAATGGAAAATATATATCACAATGACTTTGCCACATGTTTGAGATTAGCTACGGGTCACCACAAAGCTCATAATTTCATATTTGTACGAAATATTTATTTAAAAATTTTTTGGGCAAGCTCGCATGTGTGGAGACGAAGCTCGATGCTGTAGGACGCATTGTCATCTTGGAATATGGCAGTTTTTGGCAGCAATATGCTAGTCATAGTAAGTAAGAACTTCATCATTGAGGATGTCGAGATATTCATTCGCAGTAATCCGGCCAGTGATGAGAATGAGAGGACCAGCTGAATACCACGATATAGCCGCCCAAATCATAACGGAACCTCCCCCAAGCTTGACTGTAGGAAGCAGGCAGTCCGGATCGTAGGATTCTTTTGGGGTTCTCCATACATAAACCCGGTCGTTTGTNGCTTGACTGTAGGAAGCAGGCAGTCCGGATCGTAGGATTCTTTTGGGGTTCTCCATACATAAACCCGGTCGTTTGTAGGAAACAATGTAAACTATGATTCATCGGACCAAACCACATTCTTCCAATCATCAAGTGTCCAGGTTTTATGATCGTGGCACCACTTCTTTCGCAGCTTAGCGTTGGCTTCCGTTATAAAGGATTTCGCAATTGCAGTCCTTCCATGAATGTTAGCTTTGTCGAAACAGTATTACTCAAGTGAGTGTTGAGTTCTGCTGTCACTTTTGCCGCGGTAGTTTTATGTTGTCTGGCCACAGTTATTTTTAATGTTCGTCGGTCTCTGTCAGTTAACTTTGGGTTTCGCCCACTATTCCTCTTCGCCGATGATGTTTTACCATGTCTTGTGTGTGCTGTCATTACCGTGAATACTGTCGCTCGTAAAACGTTAAACAATTCAGCTGTTTTCGTCACAGACGCTCCCGCTAACCGAGCACCAACGATTTGCCCTCTTTCGAAGTCTGAGAGATCACACATTTCACCGATCGCTTGTTTTAACCGTCGCAGAACAAAGCGTGTAATACACTGAAATATAACCTACCAGACTTGGCATGTAAACTGTGCAATACATACCCGTCGCATTATTCACACGGAAGCAGAGTTGCCAACATGCAACAAAATGTACTATATTGTGTGATGTTCATATTATTTTGTCCATCCCCTGTAGATATTACTTACAAATACTATTTCATCTCATAAAAAAAATTTAGGTCCCATATTTTTTACATAAAGGTTAGTCCAAGGTGCAAATTTAGTGTTTATCGGACTTATAAATGATATAAACTAACTCACTTACCAAAAAGGTAGCTCACATTAAAATATGATACCACCAGTTANTGTCACGTAAAATCTTCGCCCGTAAAACCGACTTTACAGGCAACCATTTTTTAAAAAATCTTTATTATCACTCTATGAAATGTTTTCGCAATTATTAGAAATTGCTTAAAACAAGGGAATTTTTGCATATTTTTAATTTATTTATAACGAACGAGCGATAAAGAATTGATTGTAAAGTTTCTAATATTTATTTTGTGGATTTCTTATAAATAAATCAGGAAATTATTATTATTAGGATTTTTTTTTAACTAAGACCTCCATCTCTTAAGGAATCTGTCTACTCCCAGAGGTTTAGAAAAAAATTAAGTTACCAATATTTTTAGGGGGACATCTCACGCACGTGAAACAGGTTTTTGAATAAGATTTGTTTCCCTGAAGCTCTGCGAACCGTTGAGGGGCCCAGCCACGCGGAACTCTTAGCGACACATTTCCGTTGAAGACTCCACTCTATTGTACAAAAATAAATTAACAGTGCTCTTTACTTGGCACACAGGCAACTCACCACTTAATTGGCCGACCGCCAGCCAGTAACCAACATTGTAGAAAATAAACAACTTATCTGGGGCAGTTCGCACCCAGGGAGCGACACTCTACATACCCTTTCGAGCCACTATTTTCTCAAGTCACAGTCGTGTTGCCAACTCCCAAAATACAATGGAAATTTATTCATGTTTGAAAATTACAAACTTAGGAACAACGGAAATACCTTCGCTCAGTTTATTTCTGCGAGGTGGTTAGAAAAAAACCTTTCACTTTTAATATATAGCATATTACACAACGACAATATTGCGACTTCACACGATCGTTGCGCAGTTGCTACCATACTCCACGTCCTGCTTTGTGCCTTGCCTGCTGTTACGTTTACTGAGACGAGATCGTTAATTTTCGATTTGGTTTGCTAGAAGGGCGTTGGAAATATAAACGAGTTCGAGAAAATGAAGAGTCGCCAAACTTCAATGCCTGGTTGTAAAATATATTGGAAGCCAACACACAAAATAATGTCTGCCCGTTTCCAACTGTATGAACAGCATGGAAAAAAACCTTGAATCGTCAGCTTGACAACGTTTACCTTGATGAAGATGGGTTCCCATGGCAGTTTCGCCTCTCTACTTAGTAATACATGGCAGTGTAGCCTCTCTACCTAGTTCATACATGGCAGTCATACATGGCAGTGTAGCCTCTCTACCTAGTTCATACATGGAAGTGTAGCCTCTCTACCTAGTTCATACATGGCAGTGTAGCCTCTCTACCTAGTTCATACATGGCAGTGTAGCCTCTCTACCTAGTTCATACATGGAAGTGTAGCCTCTCTACCTAGTTCATACATGGCAGTGTAGCCTCTCTACCTAGTTCATACATGGCAGTGTAGCCTCTCTACCTAGTTCATACATGGCAGTGTAGCCTCTTTACCTAGTTCATACATGGCAGTGTAACCTCTCTACATAATTCATACATGGCAGTGTAGCCTCTCTACATAGTTCGTACATGGCAGTGTAGCCTCTCTACTTAGTTAATACATGGCAGTGTAGCCTCTCTACTTAGTTAATACATGGCAGTGTAGCCTCTCTACTTAGTTAATGCATGGCAGTGTAGCCTCTCTACTTAGTTAATACATGGCAGTGTAGCATCTCTTCTTAGTAGCTTTGTGTTCTCACCAATAGGACGGACATCGGTAGTAAAACACGAGGCCAACGCAGCCTGTGTATGTAGGCGACTGTCGTAAATACAAGTAAGGGTTTCCCCAACTCAACTTAACACATTTTAAATTTTGTAGGAATACTTAAACTTGGCTGAAAGACTTGGTGAATATACACGACATGGAATAAATAAAGATGTCGGCAGCCTGCTGGCAGAAATTTCTTTTTTTTTTCACAAACAAATGTTAACGTATATCGTGAATCCGGTGAGGCTGAAGGTATAATGGGAACAATTACTCGGCGCCGCAGCTGCTAACTTCTAAAACCGCTGCGATTTAACGCGCGCCGCCTAGAGTGGCATTTCAGTTTTTTTTTTCCCCTTACCATTGGGTATTCCGACGACTAGTTTCCCCGGGTGGAAACCATAGAATTACTCCCCCCACGCGTATGCAGCAGGTACGTTTTTTGGCCGCGAGACCTCGTTGGAGTGGGGGGAGGGTGTGGCTCCACCAGAATACCCAGGAGATTTGTTTCTACTCCCCCAATCACCCCCACCACATTCCCCACCAGTCACGGAGTGGCTCAAACCCCCGACGGACAAAGTGTTTTTGGTGGCCCGCGGAGCGTGTGCGAAGGCCAAGCTAGTACAAAGAGCAAATTAAATGGAAATTAGCGTCGCGGAGAAGGAAGGAGGTATCGCGTGACCACCTCCCACTCTCCCTCCCTCCTTTTTCCAGACCTTTCTTCATTCCCAAACACCCACTGCTCCAGGGTGAAGCGTTGGGGGCGTGGAGAAATGAGTAGTGGAAGAGAGGGGGTGACCATCGTGTAGTTTCCCCCCCCCCCCTTCTCCAATTGTACACACGTACACGCGTGATGCGATGCTTCGGATTCTTTCAAAACTCCTTCACNTTTTTCCTCTACCCTTTCACTCCCGCATTCTTTTGCGGCGTAACAGGGGCCTACCAGTATGTCTTCGCAGTCTTTCTGCGTCGTCATACATTTCTAGGCACCGGACAAAATTCACGGGTTCATTTGACTTAGGGACTTATTTCGAATCGATTCCCCCTTTTAACGCGCTGGGGATTCGAACTCGAGGCTGCGGCGTTCCTAAACGATACTCTCCAAGCAAAATTTACTCTTTGACTGTCCCAAAACACTCAGTAAATTATATTCATAGTTGCAGACACATTCGCACACGAAATCACAGCATAAAATAATGTTGCAATTGCTATCCACGTCAACAATAATTAGATCGTACCAATAACCAGTGTGATTGTTGTCCCTGTGTTAAAATTCTAGATGAGTTATAAGTACAGCAATTTGGTCCCTTATCATATTTTTTCTCAGGGTAAATTACACATGGGAGAACTTCTGTTTCATAATTTACTTATATCTGGTTTGCTGTTAGCCTAACTGAGCAGTTTTATCAGAGACTCTAAAATTATCCCTAATTATAACAGCATATTATTTTTAACGGACACTTTTGACTAGTACTTATACTCAAGGTAAATCTGGCAACGATGGAGTAAAATTAGCTCCATACGTTAAATTTGCAATAAAATTGCATCATTTAAACCTGTGGACGTTATATGTATTTTTTTTCTTTTCCTTGTTTTATACCCACACTGAAGTCAACGATGGTATCACCAAACGAATTATTAAACTGCTAAACGAATTCATCAGGAGCGAGCGATGCGAGGTCGTCATTAAATTACTAGTGCAGTCTAGTCGCATTACAGCGGATAAATGGCGGGAGGGGAGAGGGTCAGGTCTAATATAAAGCAAATGACTCGTTGGAGGGGTAGTTGAGTGGGGGGTTATCTACATAGCCAATGGAATATACAGGGTTGGGGTCAGTCGTGTGCTTGTCTTTCTACTAAGGGTAGGTGTACTCCGCCATCTTTACGAGAATCTAACCCCGGATCTTCTGCATGCAAGTGTCTTAAAAAAGAATTTTTCCAAAATCTTTCCAAATTTTTCTAAATTTTTCACGTTTTTATAAAATCTCGCACTTCTAATATTTTAAATTTTTTTTAGAATATATTTTTGATTTCTGAAAAAAAATTTTTTTTCGGTTGTACGTATGGCTGTAGTCAAAGATATTCAAGATAACCGTAGAGGTCAGTAATGTAATTTCTCCCCTGATTTTAAAAAATATTTAAATAATTTGTGCGATATTTATTAATTTATCGCGTTTAAAGTCACTTGGGATCAAGTTCATGGAAATCCAAGATTGTGTTCGCTGTCAATAATTAGTAGAGATGATGGTTTATCGCGGGAAAAGTTGACTGCTTGCTAGGATTCAGTGTGCTGTACACATGTCTGTTTTATATCCTTATTGGCGGTCATGCATGTCTGAAGCTATTACCCTATTTCACAGGGCCAATGAGAATTCTGAAACTATAAGGCAAAACGTTCGTGATTGGTCTGCAAACAACTTAGCCGAGTCATAACCTCGTTCATACAATCATGAAAGAATAAACCAGTTAGAGTTATAGAATATATGTTTCTTTAAAAAATTTCGCGATTTTATATCATCTCTATTAATAATACTTTTCCCGAATTTTTGCGACTCTTCTAGAATTTTTGATTTTAATGTCACTCCAAGGTTATCGTGGGTCAATGTCGTGTTAACTCAAGATGGTGGTTAGGTCAGTAATAAAATTTTCCGCGAATTGCGATTTTTGAATTTTTATGATTTTTCAGGTTCAAGTTCACAAAAGGTCGAGTTCAAGGTCAAGTAAATTTAAGCTGGTGGTTGGGGGTCCGTAATGTCAACAAAAATGGCGGTCGGGATCCATTATGTAAACAAATGCAGTGGTCTGGGTTCTTAGTGTAGACAAACATGGCCGCTGTCCCTCCTGATCTTTTGAGCTTGACTGAGAACTTTTAGTCAACCTTGTTCATTTTGTGGAATTGTTTTAAGGTGTCTCTAATCCACCATATACTTTTTCAAAGAGTTCCGAATCACTTGGCGAATTTTGTCGAAGAGTCTCGAGTCCAACTTGCTGGTATAAATAAAACTTTTGGCGAAATATTTTACGTTTTTTTAATGATGTTTGTAAAACGGTGTTTTATGCTATAATCGCCAATTTCTGAAGTGATTTGGGTTAAAATAATATATTTTGATCCAAGATGGCGGCCATGCACTGTGACGTCACAACGATGCACAATTCACCTTTGTGATTTTACTGGCCCTGAATTGGCAATTTCATTCAACTTTTATGCTTGAGGCGGAGTCGGGGAAAAGTGACGTGCTGTGAATCAGCGCCACTTTGCACATGCGCGGCTAATTTTCAACACTCAAAATGTTTATTTTGGTGGAAACTGATAAGGCAAGAGAGCTTTGTGGCCAGGCGTTAAAGCCCTTCCACTTACATATAAATAATTGTAGGTGTTACAAGTGGCGGATTGTATGGAAATGTGCAAGTATCGGTATTGGATGTTAAGGTCAGCCGCTGTTTATGAGATTGCGGGGTGTAGTCTCCATAACAAAAGATTTCTCAAAACAGTGTGAGCTATTTTCCTCATTAGATGTTGTTACCTACTGTGTACACAGTAGAGAGAAAATGTGGTAGAGTGCGCGCCCAAGGTGCGCGGTAGTCACGCCGTGTACCAACGTTGGGCTGCTTTTCTGCCAATACAACTTTAAAACACGACGTAGATAGGGTTTGAGCACTGCTTACGCAAATAAGTGGTTTGAAAGCTTTGTGTCGTGCAGTCAACAACGGTACACGAGTGGGCCTTCGGCTCCGAAAGCCCATACCAATGATGGTCCGTTGAATAGTTCGCACGCTGGCACTTGTTGATGCCCCAGCATTGAAATCTGCGCCAATTTGAGAAAGGGTTGCACGTCTGTCACGTTTAATGATTCTCGTCAGTCGTCGTTTGTCCCGTTCGTTCACGATCTTTTTCCGGCCGCAGCGATGTCGAAATTTGATGTTTTACCGGATTCCCGATATTCACGGCACACTCGTGAAATGGTCGTACGCGAAAATCCTAATTTTATCGCTACCTCGGAGATGCTATGTCCCATCTCTCGTGCGCCGACTATAACGCCACGTTCAAACTCACTTAAATCTTGATAACCTGCCATTGTAGCAGCAGTAACCGATGTAGCAACTTTGCCAGACTCTTGTTGTCTTATATAAGCGCTGCTGACCGTATCGCATTACTCTGATTGTTTCCATACCTCTGTTATTTGCATACGCACGCCTATATCCGTTTTTTTTTTTTTTTGGCTCTCCAGTTTATTTATTTCATTGTTGTGTCTGCTCTACCACGATACGTGATGGCTGGCTTGAAGAATTTCATTACTGATTTTGTTTTGCTACGGGGTTGATCTTCAGGCGATTCGAAATTTTAATAATTTCTCGTCGTCGCCTGCCGGGCCCAGTGGTCCTGTGTAAATTTTGTAAATTTATTAATCGGGACTTTTACTAAGCTGTTTAAATGCGTCATTCGTGAAACGGAGATTGTGGCAACTTGAACATTAGAATTAGGCGTTCTCCTTGTTGCAACGTTACAATAGCTTTCATAGATACTTAGAACTTTAAAACTAATTTACATTCGAAGTGTTGAACTTACCAAAGGAGTTAATATTTTCGTACCAGTTGGTACAAAGATTTCCGCGCAGTGTTCTCGGGTTACTCACACCTCCTCCATGACGTCTCCAAGAGATAGCGGCCTATAGTAGAGCTGTTTGTCACCGTCCAGGCTCGGAGATAAGTGGCTCGTAAATTACTCTGGAAACCATTTAATTTACTTCCTGTGCAACGTTCCATATACAGGATGAATATAACAAACCTATGCAGAAGATTCCTCGTCAAAAAATAGGTAGAGAATATGTCTTACGCCGTGTTGCCTGGTTATGCGCGGTCNTCCACAAGGCTGACACGCTCACCACTACGTCACCCAGCAGCCGGGGGAATGATTGGCAACCTACCTGACTAGCGTCACAGCCCCTCCTCCTCCCTGCTGGAGGAGTCGACGGCTTGAGAGGACGAGCAAGAAGCTTATAGTAACCTCCGTCCTCGGCGCAACCTGACATGTAGAGAGATTCTGGACCAAAGCTGTCGACACTGTTTATACCCCTCGCAGCCGAAGAGCAGTCGGTCTTTGTGGTAGCCATCTGGCTGAAGTGCGGTGATCTTGAGAAGCGGAGGGGACGGACGACGGCAGAGGGTGCGAGACGACGTCAGACGATTGTGTGTATCGTATGGATTGGACGAGGGTGGGCGTGGTACCAGACTAGTAGAGGGCTACTGTGCTTGCGGGCGCTCGGAGCGGTCTAAAACATTCCGAACTGGCGGAACCTGGATTGATATAAGTTGAGGCTGTATGAATATGTGATACGGACTTTATTGTATATATTGGAACTGTCAAATATAGACATAATTGATAAAATAATTCAATAGATTTTGATGCACTTTTTATTGGGATTTATTTCACTATACTTATTTTATTGCATTAATTTCTGTGAGCTGATGGACGATTATGTAAATATTAATTGCAAACAGCAAGTGACAGCTATTTAGTAAGTCAAGAGTTTTTTCTTTGTAGTGTGTGTAAATAGATTAGGAAATTGTAATTAAATATTTTATTTAATTAAGACCTCCATCCCTTAATGAACGACTATGTGGATAATTCATTATTTAACGACTATGTAAAAACCTTAAAAATTGTGCGATGATATCAACCCTCTTCTATAAAAACGAATGAAATCGAATCCCGTTTGTGAATTTCAAAATGTGTCAGATATTTTTGTTTCTTCCTGCGGTTTAGTAATCCACCGTACACTCTAAACTTGAAACAGTGAGAATTGAGCCAAATCAGTGAAAACAATGAGAATTGGCCAAGTGATACTCAGTGCCAGATAACTAGTTATATAGTGGCGGAATTTCACTAGTATCAAGAATTCCACTGCTATAAATCACTTGTTCTCAGTTAGTTTGCTGATTCGCCGGTCAGCAGTAGCTTATCAACTGACTTTCAGTGAATGTTATTTCACTGATTGAAATCACTGATTTGGACTTAGAGTGTACAAGGTTTATGAAAAAGCCGTCTTGTTTTACGCTAAACGCTACCGTTTTCGATAAATTAATAAATTATGATTTGACACCGCAAATGTCGCAATTAATTATGCATTATATTATCGAAAACGATGACATGTAAGAATTAAAATTAAATGCGAACATTTTTTTTTTAACATGTGCGGTAGATTACTATCTGCAGGGAACTATCCAAAAATGCCACAATTGCATTTGTAAATGCACTTGTGGCATTCCAGCCTATCCATTTGTATGGAAAGGGGTTGTAACTCACAACCTATTATTTATGGTTTGCGCTTCATCGACCAATAATGCCTTATCCAGTAACTCAGATATTTGTCTCGTATTTTAGCTGTGTTAAGAGCAATAAACATCTGCTTCAGCTACTCTTTCAAGAGTGGGTACACCTTTCCGGAATTATAGGTCGTATATGTATTTTCGACCTTAAATTTTGGTGACGAATAACCTGTCGAGGTTAGTAGCGTTCATATCCATCCTTTTATATGGCATTGTGACTGAAATGGTTTATAAAGTATGGCATTCCTAGTACAAGTGCCAACAATTCATCCCTGGAGGAGTAAACTAACCTCAGTTTTCGCTACTGCGGACTAGGTCTAATCATTCCACACGTGGTGGGACTTCAGCTGCAGTACTGCTTCTCAGCTGCAAACGCATAAACTAGGAGACAACCAGGCACAGGCCGAGCTCTAACTCACCAGTCAACCCTTACCTCTCTTCGTGCCCTTGAAAATTGCGACTCGGATGTGACGTCACGTTGTCACTGTCCGAATTCGCGGTGAGGGCACAGAAGCACCTCAGAATGTCCCCTTCAGCCAAGGGCACGGGTGACTCTCCCATCTCGAGCCCCTAAGATCGTTTTCCGATGCGCAGCTGTTTTTGAAATATTTATTTTGTTAGTCGTGTACAACTTTGCACGGTGGCGGAAAACACTAGGCTAACGTCGCAAACAAAAAGAAACTCGCGTAGAGATAAATTCTACAGAATAAAACNAAATTTGAAAAACATATTTGGTTATTTGAAAATCGGTGAATAAAATGCAAGGAGCTGCATGCTAAAAAAAAAAAAATTGGCTTAGAGAATTGAAGAGTTAGTTGAAACTTTCAATGGAAAGTAATGTGTGGAGATATGGCAGTTTGCTATTATTATATTGTGGAAATCAAGTGTTTCATTTCATAATATAGGGTAATTATTGTAGTAAGATTTCACTGCTTATTTTTCTCACAATCTAATTTTTAAAGTGCTTAAACCCAGTATTATATGTATAAAAATGTCGATCAGTAAAGGAATACAACCTCCTACTTCTCTTCCACGCCCCTGAAACACAGGCGTCCGAATCCACAAATGAATATTTCTCACGAAGGGAAGGCATCAATGCCACATTGCACTGAATTCGGACACAGACCCAGCAGAGAGCAGAAATCATCGTACCCCGGAAAGAGTTGGGTTGAGTTGAGAGATTTGGGCGGCTCTTAACATAGAGGTCTTGAGAGCCTGTGAGGGTGAAGCGAAGTGAGAATGGAGCAGCGCCGGAATGCAAGGGCGGGGGAAACGGGAAATCCCCGAGAAAACCCGCCAACCAGCGGCATCGTCCGGCACGATTCCCACTTGCGAAAATCCGGGAGTGGGCCCGGCCAGGGATTTAACCCGGTTCGCCTTGGTGGAAGGCGAGCAGTCTGACCGCTCAGCCACCGCGACCCCACCCTGCCAAGAGTTCCGTCAGACGTCCTGCACTGCCGTGCGCATTCCTGCTACCGGATGTTCTACAAACTACGCGTCGCCCTATACTACGACCGCCCGCGCTTACGTAATCTCCGGGCGGTCACGCGCATGCCCGGCCCCCGTGACACGAGAAAGTTTTGGAAAAAAAAGGGGGGGGTAGGGTTGCAGGGACGACGGGATGGTTAACCGGTCCGAGGCACGAGAGCTTTGTCCTCGAGCGTATCGCGGCGCGGTAGGCGGACGTCTGTTCCCAGAGGGGGCAGATCGTGACCGGGCCAAGTCGGGGGTGCCACCGCCCCGCCGGAGAATTTTCTTTTAAAAAGGGGGTGGGAGATGCGTGCGGCCCGGGGGTACCTTCCTGTGTAGCAGGCTGCCCTCCCCGCGCCGTACAGATATTCGTGCGATTGGCCGCGGCGAGGGTAATTGCCGGGTAGTGGGCCCGGGCCGCTCGGAAGGAACTCTGGGGGTAACATGGGTGGGAGGAGATGGACCTTCGGGCTTGATGTGGTCGTGGTCCTCCTCTCGTTTCCATCCATGCGCACCTCTCTTGGACTGTGCTGCTGTCACAGCTGCGTTGCCAACCTTTCGCAATGTCAGGATCGTACACTTTTCTCGGAAAGATCATAAAAACCACTTCCAGAGGGGAAAAAGAACCAAAAAAATTTATGTTGGCTTTTAAATATCATTAAATCAAAACTCTTTTTCACAAACAAAATTTTCAGGCAGTAGTAACGTATACAGATATATTTTCAGTAAAAAAAAAATGTACAACTTAAAAAATTATTTAAATAAATAAATAAGTACAAAAATTTTTATCTTATGCGATACTTTAAAAGTGGAAGAAAAATCGAGTCAGCAATGCGGTTACTGCAGGTTTAATTGACTTTATAAACGCAGCGACGTCTCTTGAAAGATAAAAATGAACAGGGCTAACGACCGTACAATTGACGTACGATCCGAAGTTTGGGCCGTAGATCGTACACCACGCGAAATTATCGTACTTGTACGATGAAGTTCGTAAGGTTGGCAACGCTGCGGCGCGGCTAGCCCCCGCGGGCGCGGGACCCACAGATCAGATAAGCCGGGGCCTCCCGAGAGACGAAGCTCCGGCACTTTCTCCTCGTACGAACTGGATGTTCTTCGACGGTTGCACCGCCGCCGAGAAGAAAACCAACAGCGATTCTCCCGCCTGCCGCATCGGAGTTCGGCGATCGGAACGAACGTTGCTACCCGCCATCTTGGATTAACACTTTGAGTGCGGGCGACGTAACAGCTTCGTTCGAGTCATCGGCGCCTTCTACAACCACTGCGCCCAAACTGTATCTAGGGCCTAGAGGTTCTTGCTAGTGGGTGTAAAGTCCGTTCACGGTTACTTCCAACTTTTCTGAAGCCATGCTAAAGTTCTACTTCCAAGCTATTCCTCTGTCTCGTGTAAACAATTCTTAACTGAGTCTTGGTAATTACACCGAAGGGCAGCGCATCGCATTCGTGCGCACTCAGAAAAATATTTCACATAAGAACTATTCCTTACTAGGCATTTCCAACACGCCTATTTTCTCCCTGATTTTATTCATATTAGATATAAAATAACTATATATAATATATAGGTTAAATGTAAGTAAATGTTCAATTTCACCAATAATTAGATGCTTTCGCTTTGACACAAGTATAACTCTATTATGATACACTAGCAAACTGGCCCCGCTTCGCCAGGGTACAATTGAGTTTTACAGTGATACACTAATAAATAAATTACGAAAAGACAATTCATTTATGTGAAAACAGAATTATAAAATTACACAATGTTGGCCTAAGTTTTTAACTGACGGCAACCCAAAAGGAAGGAAATATTTTTTACCCGATAGCCAAGAATTAGGGTGTTGTTTGTAGTGTGTATATGTGCAACTATTGCCTAGTTACCACATTTCCGCTTTCCAGCGTCGATGTATGAAAATCAAAACGTGAGTTTCATCAAGTTGTAGCTTTAGAAAAGAAATAATTGTACCTAGGTTCTACTTTTCGCGCTTGGCTGAGGGATCTTAATCGATCACCAAAGTTAAGCAACGTTCCCAGCGGCCCACATTAGGCTCCGGGGGGGGGGCACTCTTAATATTCGGTCCCGGTTTTTATCGATTTATAGCAGTCGTTAAGTCATTTCAGATTTTCTTGGGTGGCCTGATAAACTCTGACACCAGAAGAAAAAAATATTTCGGTCACGTTCCCAGCCGTTGCAGAATTACGTTTTGTTGCTATTCCACAGGAACCGTACAGTTTTCCGGGATAAAGCGGATCATATGCCCTATTTCATGGCCTAAAGTACCCACATACCAGATTTCATCAAAATCCGTTCAGCCGTTATGGAGATGAGTGGTAACAAATACACACACACACACACACACACACACTGACTTTCGCATTTATAATATTAGTAGGATAAGTAGAATGTATAAATTATAATATTTTATTAATAACATGATTAAAAACAGGGGAAAAATATAGGTGTTGGTAATGCCTCGTAAGAAATAGTTCTTATGGAAAATATTACTACACTTAGCGCGCACGAATGTGGTGCGGTGCCCTTTGTTGTAATTTTCTAGACGTGGTTAAGCTTGGGTTGTTTGAAGCGAAGTAATATCGCGGAAGTAGAACTTGAGCAGGGCTTCAGAAAAGTGTTAACTAACAGCGAATATACTATAATGGTGTGGTATGGAGCATTAGGTCGTTGGTAAAAAAAGGGGGGGGGGGGGATACATGCAGAACTGGTGTTCCTGGTGACTCACCTATAACTTGTCTTGAATGACCAGTAAGTATCTGCAGACCTCAAAGTATTAACTGAGCTGTAAGGAGTTTGCTGTAACACTAAGACATCCGCATTCTTTGCGGACACGGGCGCAAAAATATTGCTTCACCAGCAGTTGATATAAGGTTCTCTGCAACGTAATATTACGTTTGTGACACTCAAACGAAGTAAATTACTCAAATGAACAGGATGGATCATATATTATCCTACGTAGTAATTAACATTTTGATATGGACACTTTTGACCGGGCGTTATATCGGCATAGCGCCGGCCAGTGATGAACGTTGTACAGTATAGTGAGCGTGAATGTTAGTCGTGTATTCGTGAATATAGGTGACTTACTTCTAGATTTCCTCAAATGTTAGTAAATATTTACCGCACTCTAAGTGTTCAACACTCTCGCCCCAACTTTATAATCATTCCCTTAAGATATCCCGAGTACACTCGTTCACATCAGGCATGTTGAAGATTAGGTGGAATCATGGTCGTTGCTGTGCGAGTCCAGAAGCTAGCACCAACTTGAACATCACCTTTCTCCGGGCAGTGCGATTGGCTGCTGTTGACACACAAACTATTTTATGATTGGTTGCTTCTTGTGCCATACATTCCATGTGAGAAATTAGCGGGTATTTCTCACACCATTAATTTAATTGTTTTGCAACACCTAAAATTAAAAATTAATGTGTACGTTAAGGGGTTAACTCAAAATGTTATAGGGAACTGAAAGTAGCCGTACTGAATTTCATGCGCTCATAACTTTAAATATATTTTAGAATTAAGTTTTCAGCACACATATCGGGTTCAGGTGTTTCAAGTAGAAATACAAAAAAAAAAAAACGATAATTTTTTGCAAGTCATATCTGTTTTATTGGTTTTGTAGTTTTTATACGCAGATCATTTTTATATAACGCACATTAAGTAAAGGAAACACAAAACATACGCGTTTTACTTTCAATCTCATTTCGCAGAACCAGTTTCCAATATTGCCATTTCCCGAAATAACAAGCCGATTTCACAATCACGGAAAATGTCTGTAAATATGAGTTTTAGACTCAAAGGAGGTCACAATATTGTCCAAAACTTTTCCATAAAGAAATAAATTCCTATGTAGTCTATATTTATGTCTTGTGACTAGATCATTTCACGTCACTTGTATGTGCAGTACATCACAGTGCTCTGTACTATTGAAGTGATATAATTATTTTCATTGCTGGTGCCTTTAAGAGAAGCCAGTTTTAGATCATGAATGAGTTATGTATGATTCGTTAATTATTTTTTCACAGGTTAATTGGTAGTCTGTTAAGCCGTGTCGAGTTAATTGTGCTTCAGTTCCAGAAGTAATGGCTCGCCTTGGTAAGGCAAGTGGTCTAGTCGCTACGGCAACCGCGGCACCGTGGTGTAGATAGACATAGGCATGCCGATATTTTCCTAACTATTCGATTTGGTGGATCGTTCTAAATATATGCACAGAATATCGATGCGCGTAGAAAATCGGAAGAAAAAAATCTTTCTACATCGAATCGATCTTTTTCGAGCCAGTTGTACGAAAATAAATGCAATGTGGTAGGATGTGCCATGGCCTAGGGAACAAACTTATATAGCCAGAAAGACTATAAACTAAAAACTATTAAAATAATCAATAGCCAAAATATGAAATTCCATAAAAATAGAACAACGATAAATAAAACGGTCCAAACTAAAAAAAAATATCATAATGTTAAATTATACGTAAAGATGCTGCTGAATCGGAAAGAGATTCCGAAAAAATCCGGCAGTTTTGATATAGATATGAAAATCGAATTCTTGAAGCTGATAAAATCGGTTTTTAAAAAATCAATTTTGAGTCAGTATCTTTAGGTAGACACCTTCTCGTACGAAGCTGCATGAGTCAGAAGCTTGCTTGTGAAGAGTATTTCACAGCGAATAGGAACACACAAGCAGGAGGTGATGTATTTATGTTTTCAATTCTCTCGCTACTGGGTTCGCACGCCGTGGTTGCTGTTTGTTTGCTCACCCGCGGCAGTGATCTTTAGGCAGGAGTGGAGTTAGAAAGGATTTGCAAGGGGGTGGGGGGGATCATTGAAGCGAACCATAGACTGAAGATAAGGTATAGGCTATTCACGGTTAAGTGAGCACTTTTTAAGGCCAACCCAGCATTAATAATAATGAAAAAATTATATCTTATTGTGGCCTCAGACGTTAACCTTTAAGGGCTTTAAAATGTGTACACAGTGTTTATTAGTCAAATGGAAATTTTCATATTAACATTTGTCTGAAGGATACAAATAACCTGAAAGAAACTTTTAAGTTTTGCTCACTTTACCGTGAACAGCCTATAAGGCCGAAATTTCGTCTCCTAGAGATGTTATCAAAATTTACTCTCCCATGGTCAGCAGCGATGAGCGTGTTTGTTTACAGTCGCATTTTTAAAAGACATGCCCTTTCATGTGAGTAAAAAAGGCCTTGTTTGAGTAACTTAACTGTATTATAGTTTCATTAAAACAGTGTTAAAGAAGCGCACAAACATCTCAAACCGCCTACTAATATAAAGAGTGTTCCAACCTCTAATCCTATCCACGTTGTTTTCTTATAGTACTATTAACAGAAAAGAAATCCAATGTTGGTAGAATGGCTTCTGTGCAGAATGCACAAGCACTCTACCTAAAGATGGGTTGTAACAGCTATTTTCTGTACCTGTTGCAAACTGATACTGATACAAAATTGTATCGGACACGAAGTATCTTATACTTTAATTATCAGATACAGCAATTCCTCGTTACGTCGTTACTTCACCAGTCTCTCGTGTAGCCTTGTCCGTGCATGTCGTCAGGTACACGGTAACAGTTACACGTGTTACCTAGTACGCGCGTTAACAAGTACGTGATTTGGGTTGGCGTAGGCCTACTATAAGAACAAGTACAGAAAAAAAAACCTTCATTTGCACGCAAAATTTAATGATAGGCTAATGAACGTGCTATATGAATATTTTTTTTCAAAAAGAAACTATGTTGTAAATTATCATATTCTGTTATTTGGTTAACGAAAGCACTCAACTGTGCAGTCGCTAAATCTAGACCAAGAAAGTGGATTTTAACCTAACAGCGCTTTTTAAATGTAATTAAATTTTATCAGTGTTGTTACATGGAACAGCAGACAAAATACAATGGCAAATGTTAAACTGACACTAGATGTATCTGATAGTTCGGCAGTGTACTCGTTTACAGTATCTGATACAAGTGGTTATCAGACACAAAGCAACAGTTTGATACTCTGCGACCCACCTCTAACTCTATCCCATTTTCCCTCTACGTCGGGAACACGTCAGGCAGTATTGCCAACCGAACGTAATAGAATTACACTACAGGAAAGTAGTATGACTGAGCTGAAGGGAAATTTTTCAAAATGCAGTGCACTGTTACGCTTACAATATTCAAGCATAAGGGCGATATTGTTGTGACACTGACAACTTGCAATTTATGACTGGAACGGAGAGCAAAACGGAATGTAATATCTTCGTGGTTTCGTGGTCAGAGTAGTTCAATAATGCTCAAACGTGACACCAAGTTATATATGCAGGATGAGTATGAAATAATACCCCAAACTTTGAAGGTCTATAATATCAAAACCAAACAACCTACAACCTTGATTGACCAATCAAATAAACCATGGAACCATGAAGTTTGTTTACTACACATTCATAAATGTTCAATGTGAACACCACGAGCGGCTCGAGCGACATCTATGCGATAATCAAACTCGTTCCACACTCTTTTCAGCATGTCCGGTGTTACGGTTTGGATGACATCCGTAATTCTCGTTTTGAGGTCGTCAATGTTAGCCGGCAATGGTGGACGAAACACTTGATCCTTTATATACCCCCATAGAAAAAAATCTCACGGGGTAAGACCCGGGCTTCTTGGAGGCCAGTGATGAAGAGCCTGAGTTGTTCCTCGTCCAATCGTCTCGTTCATTTATCCACGAACTCTCGTAACTCTCGGTTTGAGGTGGTGAGGTGGTAGCGAGCTCGCATTCGACACGTCAATGTGAAGGGGATGGTCTGATGTTTCCCTTATGGTGCGCCTGCCCTATTGGCATCTAGTTGTTCGTGGATACATGAACGAGACGTTGCCGCAACGCTGGATTGGTCGAGGAGCAGCTGGTGACCAGGCTCTTCATCACTGGCCTCCAAGAAGCCCGGGTCTTACCCCGTGAGATTTTTTTTCTATGGGGGTATATAAAGGATCAAGTGTTTCGTCCACCATTGCCGGCTAACATTGACGACCTCAAAACGAGAATTACGGACGTCATCCAACCCGTAACACCGGACATGCTGACAAGAGTGTGAAACGAGTTTGATTATCGCATAGATGTCGCTCGAGCCGCTCGTGGTGGTCACATTGAACATTTATGAATGTATGGTAAACAAACTTCACAGTTCCACGGTTCATTTGATTGGTCAATCAAGGTTGTAGGTTGTTTGGTTTTGATATTATAGACCTTCAAAGTTTGGGGTATTATTTTATACTCATCCTTTACATATTCCCACACTTCCCACTCATTTTGTCTATAGCAAAGGCAGGAAACAAATAAACCTAAGAGAACTTATTAATTTATTCCTAACGTTGGCCGTCTTAAATTGTCATTCGCATACTTATACTTAAACTTTTAAGTCTGAAAAATTTGAGCTTAAGTATGTTTTCTTCGTATGTTGATCTTATTGTCAGACTATTGTAACTGAGGCATTTAATGTTAAATGTTTAACCATAATAAAAATGTTTATTAATATTTAGAAATGTCTCAAAATAAGGAAATTTTTGCATGCCTATTTTTATTTGTTATAGTCCATAACGTTTTGTAAAATAAAATTTACGAAGTATACCTTAAAATGAGTTAAGGCGCGACCTTTCGGTCACCCTTGTTCAATTCTCCGTACATTTTTGTACGTCACGAAACCACTAGAACGGTGATTTCGACATGCCATTATGCAAAGCAAATGCGGCCTAAAATTATTTTTATGCTAGGAAAAAATACTTGTAAGTAATGTCTACATGCAAGTTGAAGAGCATTTCGCACAGATATAAAGTAATGAATTTTTTGGTGACCAGCGCGCCCGTAACACTTCCATTCCCCTGTTAAATTACGGTACCTGGTTTCTGCACATGAGAAATGGTTTGGCGCGTGTTGTGCTTCAGCTGGCAAACGGCTTGTTTCTTTGTAACAACCAACAAGCTGTAAAAGTTTTGTTTGGTGAGCAGTGATGTGAACTAGTAATGACGTAGAGCAGTAGAAGATAATGAAGATAATGGGCAACTGAGCCTACCGGTCAAACATCACGTTTGGTGATTGTCTACTATGGGTGGGCAAGGGCTAAGTGGGCAGCGACAACCCAGGCGTCCGATCGCGCACCCGTCTCTATCATCCATCCACTTCCAACTTTTCTCTGAGGCCCTGCCAAAGTTCTGATTCCAGGATATTCCTCCTCCTCAATCGAACATAGCTGAACCACGTCTAGAAAATTACACCAAAGGGACAACGCGCCGCATACTTGCGCACTCGGTGTAATAATAATAATAATAATAATTTGCACAATAACTATTTCTTACTAGGCAATACCAACACACCTAATTTTCTCTCTGTGTTTGTTCATATTAACTATAAATAAAATATTCCAATTAATAGGTAAAATATGAGTAAAAGTTTAATTTAATCAAAAATAAGATACTTTTATGTTAACAGAAGTATAAAAAGCTTTCGATTCAAGACATATTTAGGTAACAACTAAACACGTCATACATAGTGTGATTTTTCAAAGGTTTAATTTGAAAAATTTGAAGAAACCGCGAATGGTCTAAAATCTTTAATTGCCGCTGAAATTGGTTATGTTTCACATAAAATATTCAATAAATAATTTCTAACTTTATACGTTCTCAACCACTTTAAAATAATAACAGACCACATTTTCAATTAGCAACAATTTTTTTTTAAAAACATCCCGCATAACATTTTTGATAATTTTTTTTAGTAACTTTGTTGCTTCTAAAATTATAGACAAATTACCGCGGGTATAAATTGTCTGGTTTTGAGCTAGACAGATAAATTGGGGCCTCTAAGAGCTGTAAAAGTGTGAGCACAAAATGCAGTTATGGCCTCTAAGCGCAGTCTTCTTGTCATCCTAACCTGATGGGCCAACGGACTTAAAGGGGTTACATTTCATTTTACAGTTACGAAAGTTATGAAAGCGTTCTTTGCAGACATTTATAAAACACAGTATTATTATTCAATGAGTATTTTCTAGTACTGCAGTCAAAACGCAGTTTTTGAATTTGTTGACCCATTGAGACCCAGCGGACACAATCGTTTATTTTGCTCCACTACTGCACTGGAAGGAAATAGGTATTTGGCCGGCATTCTATAGGTTGTTAACAGTTAACTGAGCACTTTTGAAATAAACCTATGAAAACGGTCGCTGCCCCTGCCTCTATGGCCTATATTTCAACGGGCGCGCTGATTGGCATGTGCCCAGTAAAGTTGGCAACGACGGGAGGAGAGTACTTCCGTTTCTTAACGTTGAATTAAAAGTGTTAGATTAACATTTGGATACTAGAATGATTCCTTTTGCCTTCTGTTTTTTTAATGCACATAAGTGTAATGAATTTAATTATTGCCATGCTTAAGAGCGGTGGAGAGACTAAAATTCACTATTTTGTGCTTGTGCCAATCACCGACTACGTCACACGTGATGTTATTTCAAGCAAAAGGAAATAATAAGTCAGAATTGCAAATTTACTGCAATTGTTTAGAATACGCCATAAATAAGGTAATATAGTTTTGAAAATATCATGAGTTACAGCTACCTCGGCTTGCTGAGTTGTGGCCCCAGTGGATAGCATTACCTATGGTGAATCCATGGGGGATAGACAATCTTCCATTATCGCCATGTTCTGACGCCCGAAACATTGAAATCTTACCCATGAAGAACGATTACTTTTAGAGCATGTTAAAATTTGGCTTAAAGTTTTAGCTATAGCAATGACAAACTTATTGCTAAGAACAAATCTACCATAATTAGTTTAACATGTATGTGATACAAAACCTTACATTAAATATTTCGGCTGTCACAACTTATATTACTCACTCTTTGAATCACACATACATAAGTGTTTTTACTATTAAAATACATATATATATATATATATATATTTTATATATAAGGAATGTTTTCCATATAGTTTTGCTTTGTGTCTGTTTCTCTGTTTATAAAATTTGCTAACTGTAAATTCTAAAGTGCTGTTATAGCAGAAAACATGAAATCAGTCTCCAAATTTTTTTTAAGCAGCGCCAAAGTAACACAGCGCGTATCAGTTTTTTTATTGGACGTCTTAACCGTGGGTTTTACGGTGATCGACTGTACATCATGCCTGCCTTTCCAAGCAGGCCTACCAAAGCACGTAAAAGAGATAATGTAATAGATGGGTGACCCTGTGATGTCCTTAGAGCCCCTTCCCCTTTTTTTTCCTTGTGTTTCGAACACGCAAAGCTTCGGGTAGGCCCAGAGCCTAGAGGCTAAGGGAAGGTCGGCTTACATAACATCAGTTAACTTAACCAGACCTCTGGGAGCTACGAGAAATCGAATACCATCTGGCAATCGGCCGCATGTAACTATGGTGGTGTTGGAGCTCAGAGGAGAGAAGTAAGACCATGCAGTTTGATGCTGATATACTTTTTCAACATTTGCGAGGTGATAACTCACAAAAATTAAACAAAACGTAATACAACTCGTAGCCTAAAGTGATAATTGAGGGAGTAGGCACCCTTAAAGCCGGAAAAAGCACTTTTTTTTAAATCTGAAACTATAAGAGTTTTAAAAACGAATTGCAGTACAGTGTTTTGTTAAATAGAAGTTCAGTGGTACTTATTTACTGAAGTGTCACATTCAATCTATCGCTATACTCCAGCGTTGAATAAGTGGTTTCAATGTATACAATTTTGTACCGCATTCCTGAAAAGTCAATTGTATTATAAAACCCTTACGGGCAGACCAGTTCATGCCACTTGGAATTTGACTCTTGAAGCAGCAAGATTTTAATTATGCTTGTTAACACATCCTGTTTATCACTGAATGCTAATCAGGGGAAGGGGTGGTTTACAGACAAAAATAGTATGTGATTTAAGGTCTAAAAAAAGGTACACACTTCCACAACTCTTCCGGAATTCGAAACGATTACCGCTTGGCTGTAATTTTCAGCCAACTCTCTCAAGACCTCAATGTTAAGAGTCGCCAAAATCTCTTCACTCGCTCTTAAGCAAACTATAGAACGGAGGCACTCTCTCGGGGCAGTAGAAAACACAATACGTCAATGGAAACAACCAGGGACACTCGGTTTTCGCGAAGAAGAGTTCCTGTTTTGTTGTATTTCAAAACACTACACACAAAGAAAGAAATATGGTTGTAGGAACCACCTAGACTGTTAAAATAGGGACAGCCATCTGATGTGTTGTCGGTACCGTCTAAATATTGTTAATACCAACGGAAAGACTGTTTTTCAGTGAATTGTTTTCTGACTGATGGATCTGTTAAACAACTTGTATGAAATTACAGTTAAACAACGTGTATCAAAGGAAACAGCAAAGCATAAATTAATACAAACAGTAAATCTTTTTTAATGCGAGTTTTGTTTTTTTATGATACAATTTTACGAGGCAACATGAACATTCAGACGCTTTTCATTTCGTTTTCACGTCATCATCATAGCGTTTGGTGTGAAGGTTTAAACTGCATTACAAGTGGTGAAGTAATTGCATCCATGTGTACTATATGTTTTAACATCCCTAATGTTACTATTTAAAATAAAAACTAAACGAAAGGCCATACAATTTAAAGCTACATACGTTTATTATACTTATTTATAAAAAAAATATTTTCCCCTTTGTAGGTAATCAACGTTGGCTTCGTAGTTCTATTCAAAACCTCGACACAACCAAATTTTTTTTTTTTACTTTTTTTTAAATAATGTTAAAACTGCACAATGTTTAAACACGTGCTATCGGAAATATGTTTATTTCTCGTAATGATTTGGCTAAATTCAGTTAAACATATATTTATTTCACCACACGCAGTTGACTGTTACTTATTCAGTCAATTCAGTCAGTGAAATTATCTCACTTTAACAGCCAGTGATTTTCCGCCGATTTTATGTAGAGTCATTTCCACTAATTCGAGTAGTTCAGTTCCACTGCGAATCAGTGGTTTTACACTGATTCGAACTGAGTGCACAAACAGTACTCAACATATTCCCTCTTGCCTAGTTCCTAGAATAGGCTTCTTGCTAACAGCGACAAGTAGCCCAGCACTCTTAAGGAGAGGAAGGGGGAGGCAAATGTTCAGATGCCTTTTTAGGGACTAAAGTAAAGCGAAACACAAAAGTCTTTCGAATGTGCAACCCCGCTTGCAACAGTAATGTAATGTAGACGTGAGGGAGGAATGTTTGTAGACGAATCAAATCGCGTCGGTTGGGAAGAATGCCGTGTGAAAGGGACCAATAAAATACAATTACGGTACCATATGTAAAGGCTGTTCACGATTAACTTAGCACTGTTGAAATCAACCTTCGAACAATCTCACTGCCCTTTCCTGCATATACGTAGGTATATTTTGACGGAAACACTGACTGGCATGCGCCAAGGCAAGTTGGTAACGACTATGGGAAATTAGTTCCAAGAACTAGGGTTAAATTAAAAGTTTTAGTTAAAAACGTACGAGTTCTAAAATAATTTATTTTGTTTTTTAGTGCATTAACCTACTTAACTATATGAATAAGCAAATTTGTGAAATCTAAAATCGGCTCTCAAGAACTTGTTAAGAGCCGTCCAAATATCTTAACTCAACAACCGAACACTTACAATAAAATAAATGTATATATTCTTCTTAACCAAATAACTTCATTAAAATTCTGTAGGTACTGTAGGCTATATATATATATTTAAAAAATAAGTGTTACTTTCGTAAGACAAGTTGGTCTTGTGGTTAAGGGTGCCGGCTAAAGTGCAATTTTTTTTTCTTTTTCGTAAATTACATTTTGAAATATTATATATATATATATATATATGAGTTATTATCTGTTACTAATTAATTACATTTGTTTTCTAGAAGGGAAAATAATCTTAACGTACACTTCTCAATATTGTAAGTTGTAATACAAGGCTATCATATGTAATATTACAAATAAATTTTTTGCAGATTTTACAAGAAAACTCTTTGTGGTATTACAAAGGATATTCTTGGCAACTGAGTTTCCCAGGATTTTTCTTGTAAAAGTACAAAAAAATGTTTCGAGTGTGGGCCACTTTTTACAGGGGTGGCCCCCGTGGGCTTTGGGCCCGAGATATGCCCGACCACGCGGGTGATCTCGGGCTAACACGACAGTGGGCCACACACGAGGCCTTCGTGTGGTCATCTCGCGCACATTCCAAATCCTCCCGCATCGCTCCGAGATCCTTCCACGCGTTCTCCAGTCGGTGTGGACCATGCTACAGGACTTTCACTACTGGCTGTCCAGATCAGTACCGGAGATGTCTCGCCACTATCTACGTCGACCCTTCTCTAGAGACGGGAACCCTCCAAGTTTGCTACACTGTCAAACAGAATTTTTCAGTTCACCAGAAATAATTGTTTGCATGACGTTTGTTTCGGTTAAAACGATATTTTGTTTGTACAAACAAGCCTCCGTTCCACCAAATGAATGCAATTTGTCCACAAAGCTAAGTAATTTATTTAAACCTTCCATGGCCATTGTAGAAAATCGCCAACATGTTGCACATTAAGCTTATTTTTGACCGGCACTGTACTCTGCGAGGCACTGTGTCTACTGATCTTCCCTGTGGGTAACTGCATGCTACCGCGCTACGTTATAACTGGTTCATATCACTGATCACCAAGCACAAAGTCTGCAGCTTATTGGTTGTGATAACGAAACAAGTTCTTTGCCAGCTTAAGTACAACACACACAAAAAAAATGTCTGATTTGCAACACTGGAAATTTAAAATTAATGTGGGAGTGAAAGGGTTAAAATAAAGTGATGGCACTACTTTCTCGCGAACGGACTGTACACGACGGTAAGTGAAGGGCGAGCGGAGCTGAAGCGCGGGAGTTGGACCACTGCTGCCCCGAGGTTCGGAAGCCGGCGCGCCGGCAGCCAGCCANGGCCGGGACGCGCCCTGGCATTGTCCCCGCCGGTAGACCGGCCCACCGCCGCGCCGAAGCTACTCCTTAACAAAAAAAAAAGGGAAAAGAGAGCGAGTAAAAGAAATAAAAAGCCTCCGGAGAGATGAAGCGAGTCACACAACTCGCTTCTCTCGCGGTGTCCCATCTTGAGACGCTGTGGTAGTTTATTTCACGCGCGCGCTCTCTCTCTGACTCTCTCTTTCTCTATCTATCTCTCTCTTTCTCTCTCACACACACACACATTCTCCTTCCCGCCTCTTCGCGCGGTGGCTTGTGTCGTTTGTTCACCTGAGGACAACAACGGCGCACTTTCCTCCGCAAAATTGGCAGCACTGCTCCTGTGAAGGTAGCTTCCCGCGCTTTAAGTTAGTTCTCAATGATGTAAAAAAAAAAACACAGGAACAGAGCATACGACATAACAGTATGTCATTAACACAAAAAGAAACCTTAGGCGAAATTGATTCACAGTTGAATACTTACATATCATTTTTAGCCAGTGAAATTTTGGCGACGAGTCTCGACAGTTGCAGTGCTGGTAAATTTTTTAACGTTCTGGTTGTCTTTGCACATATCACACAGATTTTTGTAACAAATTTTTACATTTTGTATTGAAAATTGACCGTGATTTAAAATATAGGTATGGTATTATTGCTTTCGCGATCGTGAATATGTGGATAACCTTAAAAAAATATTTGCTATAGTCTATTAACTGTTTATTCACACTTTTTGAACCAAACCTTTGTGACAATTTACCCCATGTAAGACGTGTTTGGTTCTTTTCCAAATATCTCTTACATGACATGCTTTTTATACCCTGTTAACTTGAAGGTCTCTTATTTTTGGTTGAATTGAACTTTTGCTTATATTTTATTTATAAATTATAATATTTATTTATAATTAATATAAACAAAAACTGTGGAAAATTAGGTGTGTTGGTAATGCCTAGTAGGAAATAGTTCTTATGCAAAATATTATTAAAACGAATGCGGTGCGTTGTGCCTTTGGTGTAATTTTTTAGACTTGGTTAAGTTTTGTTTGCATGAGGCGCAGGAATATCCTGGAAGTAGAACTTTAGGAGGGCTTCAGAAAAGTTTGAAGTAACCGTGAATGGACTATAGTAGGCCATACACTGTCTCCTGTTCTTTCATCTAAATGTATATCTTAGATTTTTTATTTTTTTTTTGTTTTTTTTTGCAGCGTAATTGTTTTTAATTTTAAATAAACAGCTACGCCGAAAATTCTATACTTTGCTCTGAATGGTTGTTTCCCTATGTCAGGCAGTCTTATTCCCATGACCTGTTGTGCGCAATTGTGAATCAATATGTTCGAAAATATGGTGATCAGTTATTGTGCACAAGATCTAGGCTATGTTCTACGGTTAATTTCTGTTAATGCTTTCAATTGTGAACCAAGCTTTTGTTGCGTCCTTTCCGTGGCAGGTGGGACTTTAAGCATATTTATAAAGGCTGTTTTGAAAGCCCTGCTTAGGATTTACTTCTCTCATCTTTTTGTATTATTTAGCCGTACGTAAAATTAACATTGCAACGGGCCTGATCACTTTATTCATGCACCATTAAAATAAAATCGTGGAATAGCTAGGAATGTAAATGTGTTGCCGATAAAGTGCAAATTCGTACTCTAACGTGTATAAAACAATAAGTACCAACTTCAGTGGACATTAATATAAGCATTGCACTCGCAATACAACGTTAAGTGTTAAGAACTATTTTAATGAATTCGCTGCCAACTTAACTGGCAGCATATAGCTATGCCAGTGTGTACCGTAGCACATATTCAGTTTTGGGCAGTGATTTTTTTTTCTTTCAAATGTTAGATTCAAAAGTGTCTACTTTACCTTGTTTTATGATTGGAATAGTGTTTTTTTTACACACCCTGGGCGATTCTTTGACCAGTAATAAATGGGAAGAAATGATGTGATCTTACAGCGTCAATCGAAGTTAAATAAAAACAAACGCTGTCGCTACGGCAGCAGCCAATAAAAACCGTTGTAGGCTTATTACGACGGAAAGGACTGAGACGTTTAGGCCTCTGTCGAATGAACTCGCGAAATGCACGTACCAGTAGGTATTTTTAAGTACCTTGCTTGATTGCTTCTCCCATCCCAATACGTATTCTTCTGCCGTTAGCCTAAGCAAAAAATTAACGATGCCACTATTGTCCTAAACGCATGTTTGAATATTGTGTCGATGAGTCACACTATAGTGTTCATAAAACGGTATGTTTG
>NQII01000433.1:452148-493838 GCA_002778355.1 Clitarchus hookeri
GGGGGGGGGCAACGTTTCTAGTGATATAGCAGTCGGTGAATGCGTTGGAATTTTCGTTTTAGCTATTTAGTGAAGGTATGGAGAGCTTCTGGTGAGGAATTTGGGCGACTCTTTTAACGGAACTGCTAGCATGGCTTATACGACTTGGGAATTAGGCCTACTCTCTAAATTAGTTCGATGTTTCTTTGTTACACAAATATGTAATGAAACAAACAAATTTTAACTCATTTCATTTTGAAAAATTACAAATATAGCTAATGCATGTTTTCGTAGGTAACATCTGTTAAATTAATGTGTCTGAGAAATTACGTTTCCTTCCATAAAAATGTACGAAATATTTAACACTTCAGTTCGAGCAAAACACATAGGCCTATATCTCGTACAGTAAGAATATTTCAATGTACGAACGTATTGGAATATTTTTCATAGACTGGCAGGAGTAGTTATTAGCATTATCTTATTAGGCCTAGACCTATGTGTAAATTTAAATCTGCACTGCAGTTCGTTTCTGCTGTTTGTAATTATTGGTATAACGGAGACATATCTGTGATTATGGTGACTAATAACAGTCTCACAGTACCCACTATCTGTCTTGTAATAGGAACGCAGCGCTCTGCTGGCAACCGTATGTAAAGTAGCAAATGCAATCACAGACAGGGTTACAACAAACACTTTCCGTTGGTATTAACAATATTTAGACGGTACCGACAACACATCAGATGGCTGTCCCTATTTTAACAGTCTAGGTGGTTCCTACAACCATATTTCTTTCTTTGTGTGTAGTGTTTTGAAATACAACAAAACAGGAACTCTTCTTCGCGAAAACCGAGTGTCCCTGGTTGTTTCCATTGACGTATTGTGTTTTCTACTCTCCCGAGAGAGTACGTTCTATAGTTAGCTTAAGAGCGAGTGAAGAGATTTGGGCGGCTCTTAACATCACAACCACTAACCAGCTCCTTAGAGAACGTGAAGCTTGCGTAGTAATCAAACAATCATAACAAAACACCAACAAAATGGTTGCAATTTTTTTTTTCTTCGATGCAGCAATGAACAACTCCCTCGCAGAATAAGTTTTCCCCTCATGACAAGTGTGCTTGCTTAAGATATGACCGACCATATAATTACTGATTTTGCTGAAACCACGGAAGAGCTTCTTAACAGGAGAATGTGTTTGTGTGCTAGTAAAAATGCAAGCCAAAAATATGAAAAATCTATTGGCTAATGACTGCAATCCTTGTAAGTATTGACCAGAAAAGTGATAGTCATCCCAAGCATAAAGGGCATTGATAAAATGTAAACGATAGTTCTGAAACTGCGCTGCCGCAATGTTTCAATCGTGGTAACAGTAGTTCAGTAAAACACACCTTCAGAGTTAATGCGGAATTCGAAATCAGAATTAATTAATCTGAATGGTTTCGTTGAAATAAATATAATTTTGTATAAGGGGTAATATTCGTCTTAAGAGACCACATCACTGAAAAATGCACATAGGTAAAATATTTTTATGCGAGTGTTCTATATAATATATTATTTTGTGTGGCACTTTATTTTCCCTTTTTTTTTTCCCTGTAATTTCTGGGAAAGTTCGTTTTTGGCTATGAATCTTTCTTTCCCAACTCCTTTATGTAGAATAACAAAATGTTATCATAATTATAGACCCATGCTTGCATGGTTTTTTTTCTCGTTTTTTCCAAATAATGTATCCATCTATGTTGCTTGGCACCTCGATACTATCGAAAGCTATGCAATATCGAGATGTCCTTCGCGTTTGGAACGCTCCCTTTCTTGTAACTTACAAAACGTCGTCAATACACCTCAAAATGTTATCATTTCATAAATTCTTCGAGCCTTCCCTTACAAAGCCAAGTATTTCTTACAAAAATCATTAACACTATATGTTCATTCATTGCTATCTCCCTTTGTCATGGAAGGTTGACATCTCTGTACCCATCCCAAAGCCCAACTTACCCTCCTCATAACCCCTCTCCACAGCTAGATCACTCCACTGCCCATTCTATCTAGAACCGCTTTTACACAACGCAAAAAAAAAACATCCTCACGAGACCACGCATGCCAAATCCCAAGCGAAAATACCAAGCAAATTCCGTACGAAACTTGTTCGCATGTAGATCGCTTAGAGAATATGTAACAAATTTTGACCATGCAAAAGAGTGGTTGATGGCCCCGGTGAACCCTTTAATGGCCACGATTTTAATTTGTAAATTCCTGAAAATTTTGTTTTCTATTAAATATCTGAGTAATAGTTCACGCGAGAGAGCTTCCCACGTGTCTCACAATACTGACAGAATTCAACTCTACATCTTAAAAATACGAAGCATTCATTCTCAACAGGAATACGTTTCGTCATATTCCTCTTTGCACATATTAAAAGTGCGGTCTGCTCCCATCTCGCTGGTTGACACACAGTTGGCCACATTACCACGTTAGAAGGACCGTGCAGCTTGCATCAAAAAGTAGGACACTTTATAGCTCTTCATTTGGTAAATGATCTATGTACTACCTTGCACGAGAAATTCTCGCTTGAAATCTCGCACGAGTCTTGCTTCGTGCAATAGCTACTTACGGTAGCAGAGAAAGCCATTCATTCTCCGTCGACTTCTGGAGGTCTTCAACATGGACAACCTCCTCCCACACCACCAGTTTGGCTTCCGCCCCAAACACTCCACATCCCATTACCGCCCATGTGGAGCGCCTGGCGACAGATGGTAAATTTCCATGAAAGGAATTTGCTGAGAGTTGACAAAATGGTTTTACTGAAACTGGAGTGTGCCGCCACCACGCCATTAGTGCGTTTTGAATAAAAATTTCAATCTGGATTGAACGTGGAGTGTACTGAAGAATCCCGATTGAAACGTTACTATAAACAGATCCGGACTAGACTGAGGTAGGAGTGGTGTGAGTAATCCACTCAAGTAGGCGAGGTGGACTGGAGTGTAGAATCCAGATTGAAAATTAAGTCTAAACACTGCCAATAGGAATGAACTGGTACCGAGAGCAAAACAAATTTCGCCATTTTGGAAGTGTATTGTTCTCATGTTTGCACGTTCGGAGTTTTAAAATTCTTTTTAAGCAAGTTCTAAGCTACTAGGGTAATAGCTAACGTTTAAAAAGCAGGAAATACAAAATGTTTGAACCGAAATGGACGTACAGTTTTTATAAGCATTATGATTGAGAAACTCTTGATGTTATACTGTGGTAAAAAAAATTAAAATACAGGAAGGGAAAGATTTTTAATTTTATAAGAGTAGAAAAAGAAACTCTAGCTTCACATTAACTCCAGGAGAAAAAACAGTTAAACTATAGTCTATTTATTTTTCGAGTATCGTTTGTATTCTAGTTCACGCACTTCTCCAAATATGACACTACACATCTTTCAGTATGTGCTCACTTCGTCTTAGCTCTTGTTTACATGTCAATCCGGGTTGAAAACTTTACCTTGAAAACGATATTCTGTCCATGTTCGCTCCGTGTTCGCTACGGTTTAACTCCAGTCCGAGTTCAGCCCAGTTCGAAGTTCTACTGTAAACGCACTACATGTCTTTCACGTCTACGGTTGCTCACCATCAGTCATGTACAGTACTCGCCCCCTCGAAGGAGCGATCGTGCAGGATCGAGCAGAGGAGCCTGACTATGTGGGAGGGGATGTCGTTGGTGACACGTCTTGAGGTGAGCTGTGCACGAGAGAGAGAATCGTGCCCGTGCATTTGACTCCCGTCTCTCGTCTTACGGATAGGCGAATTCGGGTTCGATTTTCGATTCCCGTCAGGTTCGCTCCCGGATTTCCGCATGTGGGAATCGTGCCGGACGATGCCGCTGGTCAGCGGGTTTTCCTGGGGACCTCCCGTTTACCCCGCCCTTCCATTCCGGCGCTGCTCCATACTCACCTCACTTCACCCTCGTCGGCTCTCAAGGCCTTGATGTTAGAAGCTGCCCAAATATTTTCACTCACTCACTCGTCTTAAGACGTTATATTTAATGAGATTCCTTTTTTAAACTGCGCTTAATTTTAGTTTGTGATATTGTGTATAGTCTATCCCCCATTTCTTCGCATGTTTTTTTAATCAAACCTTAGAAAAATCACCCTATGTATGACATGTTCGGTTGTTTCTTAAATATGCTACGTATAAAAAGCGTTTTATACGTATTTGTATTAACATAAAAGGATCTTATTATTGATTTAATTGAAATTTTATTTATAACTTATAATTAACATGAATAAAACACAGAGAAAATAGGTATGTTGGTAATACCTAGTAAGAAATAGTTCTTATGCTAAATATTATTAAACTGAGTGCACACGAATGCAGTTAGTTGTCCCTTTGATGTAATTTTCCTGACTCGGTTAAGCGTCGTTTGCATGAGGCGGATGAATAGCCTCAAAGTAGAACTTTAGCAGGTCTTCCGAAAAGTTGGAGTGAGTGAAGAGATTTGGACGGCTGTTAACATCGCGATCTTGAGAGCCGAGAGAAAAGTTGGAAGTAACCGTGAAATGGCTTTAATATCTTTGGCCATAACTAGTGTTAACTGCATGACCAAGGGGGCTTATAATATGAAACAAGGTACAAAATGGTTTGTAACTATTTTATATTTCCCGCGCATATGCTCACGCCCATTGTGAGTGCAGTTAAACACTTTCACGTGTTTCAATCGTATGCCGCATTTGTTTACCAACAAGCGTGAGCATCGTCGCGAATCAAGAGAGCGAGAGCATACGGGAAAAAAAAGTCTCGCTGGGTAGTGCGAAAGAGCGTTCTCTGCAGACAGCATTCTTTGAATTGAGACATGGCCTAAATGTGTGTACTAATAAGATACTTATATGTTTGGGTAGATAACAGATAAGCCATCCGTAAAGATGGCAATTCATTTTGGATGACTGAACTTTGCTCAAACGTAAGAAATATGAGTCATCCGTAAGGATGGAAAATTCATTTTGGATGACTAAACTTCGATTAAACGTCAAAAAAATTGCTTCGACCGGAAAACTGACGCCTATGCGTAGGGCGAATGATTTTTCGTGTAAAGATTGGAGCACACAGTAGCCTTCAACACTTCAGTTGTTGTCGTACCTCTATTGACTGCTGATGTTTCCTCATTTGACCGAGTCACTCAGGATCCTGTAACTCCGACACTGAACCCTCGTGATTCGTGCGTGAACAGTTCACACGGACCAGGTAATGTCTCAGCCAATCAAAAATCTGGGCGACCATACAGTGCTTTGAACTGGATCTTGTCTGGAAATCTTTTCGCGAAATGTCGCTGCCCCTACCTATGCGTTATTCTTTCCAGTTTCGTAAGTATAGCTAACCCGTATGTTCATGTACTGGCAGTAGCTTTATACACACTTCCCACACACACTGATTGTTAAATTAAAATTAATAAGTAACGTATGTTATACGTTACACAAATTTTAAAACGCATAACTACTTTTTTTAGGCGTATATCGTTATTTAACTCATCCTTTGATAATTTTTTAGGAAAAGTTTTATACTATTTGAAAAGTTTCAGTTTTACAATTTAAAAAACATAATTGTTATTGACTGCTTTGTGTAGATACCACTTAAAAAAATTCAAAATTGTTAAGAATTTTTTTTTAGTCGTGTTTTTTAAACGTGATATGAAATACAAGGAGATCGTGCTGGGTGATTCTGTTTTGTATGCACTTAAGAACATGCGGTGTCTTTATTACAACGAGAAAGATGAGACGGTAATTTATATCTGCAAAAAATCTTGCTTTAATGACCACGAGCTATATTAAAACTTAAGAAACAGCTTGTATCGCAAACGGATCTACATGTTCCGTCGCCATGCTGAATGGAGTGTGATGATGCAGCGTATTAATTTTCTCTGAAACGGCAGCCTCGATATTCATCGGAGACTAACGCCAAGTATACCTCGCGACAGAGAGAAAAATGCGCCTCGAAATTCACCGTGGCGAAAATATTAACTCAATTATAGTTTCAGCTACATGATGATGTCAGTGCCACTTATAACTGCTTTCATCCTCACGCCATCGAAGGATTTCTGGGTGCTACGTATAAAGTAAAAATAACACTGTGCTAATCTCTTGGATTTGAGGCGCGTCATTTGGAATTACACCCTTGCCCACGCTCTCTTGTCCCGAGCTTCAAAGAGGCGAATTAAAGTTATTTGATTGNCTCTTGTCCCGAGCTTCAAAGAGGCGAATTAAAGTTATTTGATTGTGAAAGGAACAAACCGCGAGATGTCGTAGTGACACGGTACAAAAAAAAAATGCTTTTACAATAGCATATTTTTGGCTATCGACAAGTAGTCAAAAAGTTTTTTTGTAGTGCTGCAATTTTTTTTTTAAATCGCAGTTTACACTGAAAGAAAACATTTACTTTGTTAGTGGTTACAAAAACTATTTCGTTGATGCTTTCCAAGGCGTAAGTTTGCTGCTGGTACAAAACATAGCAGTTGTGAAAAGGGCTTGTCAACGTCTCCTGNATAAAGTAAAAATAACACTGTGCTAATCTCTTGGATTTGAGGCGCGTCATTTGGAATTACACCCTTGCCCACGCTTTCTTGTCCCGAGCTTCAAAGAGGCGAATTAAAGTTATTTGATTGTGAAAGGAACAAACCGCGAGATGTCGTAGTGACACGGTACAAAAAAAAAATGCTTTTACAATAGCATATTTTTGGCTATCGATAAGTAGTCAAAAAGTTTTTTTGTAGTGCTGCAATTTTTTTTTTAAATCGCAGTTTACACTGAAAGAAAACATTTACTTTGTTAGTGGTTACAAAAACTATTTCGCTGATGCTTTCCAAGGCGTAAGTTTGCTGCTGGTACAAAACATAGCAGTTGTGAAAAGGGCTTGTCAACGTCTCCTGATGTAACACTTGAAGGCTGATCAGAGGATGGCTTACAAACTAACTTAACACCTAACTTACACTAACACCTGGGATTCGAACCCAGAACCTCCCGCACCGCAGACCGGCGGCGCACCAACGAACTGGTACACAGTAAAACGCAGATTGACAAATATTGCAAAGCCATTTAATGCTTACTATCATATTCGTTTATTGAAAAAAATATATGTTTATTGGCTACCAATAAATATTTAGTTGGCAGGAAAAACATTCATGCCGTCGACAGTGAAACATTTCGCTGCAACTCCAAAACTACAGTCGTTATATTGAGCGCGTTTGAAATTCCTGCTTAAGTTCTACTCGTTTGCACATTGTGTATTCTTCCACTTTGTGTAAAATTAACCATAGATTAAAGATGAGGTAGACAGATCTCACTGTCTGCGCACAACCAGTCTCCGTGTCCCAACATTGAACTGCTTTTCTGCCAATACGAGTAGCAAAAAAGGCGTGGATTGGATTAGAGGTTAAAACACAGATTAGTAAATAAGTGGTTTGAGATGTGGCCTTATGTATACTTCCTCTAACCAATTTGAAAAACAGTTTGATTAAATTCGAATTGGTGGAAGTATTTTATTCATACAAAAGTGCTTGTCTTTTGAAAATCGAGATATAAAAAAACACGTCCATCACTGTTGACCATGTGACTTTGATAGTTGTGTTCCTTTGGAGTAGATGAATGTTGAGAGCATGCGCAGAAGACGAATAATCGCTCTCCCTCATCTTTAGTCTATGAAATTAACATCGCCATGGGCCTGATCACTTTGTTCATGCGCCGGCCAAACTAAAATGTGAAATTATTGCAAAAATAAATGTTTGCAAATATGAAAATTCTTACACTTAAATGCATTAAAAAATAAAAAGGGAAATTAAAAAATCTAGATACATTAAAATAAACCTCTTGTAAACTTACAAAAACGACATTACACGAAGGATATTATTGTAATTTTACAATTTTTCGAAAATGTACTAAGAATTTCTCTGTCGAATTAACCAATCTTTTTACAGTCTTAGTGGTTAGCTACGATAGAGCCTGATTCTCTCTCTCTCTCTCTCTCTCTCTCTCTCTCTCTCTGAGGAGACAGACGGGCATAGCAAAGACAAGTCGCACTTAACTTGGAATATCACCATATTGAGTCTTCGTTGCCCACACGACCTTCGACCGAAATTCCAACATGCGCTAAGAGCGGACATGTCCCATTTCCCAGAGGCTCATAATTCCACGTGCATTGTCGACACGTTGAGAAAATAGCGGCAACGATAGTATGTATTTAATTACAAAAAANGGCTCATAATTCCACGTGCATTGTCGACACGTTGAGAAAATAGCGGCAACGATAGTATGTATTTAATTACAAAAAAATATTATAAAAGATTTTGTGTCACCAACAACTTTTGTTTTGTCATTTCAATATTGAGTTGCAAATACAACANAAAAAATATTATAAAAGATTTTGTGTCACCAACAACTTTTGTTTTGTCATTTCAATATTGAGTTGCAAATACAACAAAAGGACTTGTGTGGGGTGAGTGAAGAGATTTTAGGTGACTCTTAACATCGAGGTCTTGAGAGCCGATGAGGGTGAAGTGAGGTGAGTATGAAGCAGTGCCGGAATGGAAGGGAAGGGGAAACGGGAGATCCCGAGAAAACCCGCCGACCAGAGGTATCGTCCGGCACGATGGCACGATTCCCACGTGCGAAAATCTGGGGGCGACCCCGCCGGGAATCGAGCCCAGTTCACCTAGGTGGGAGGTGAGTAGTCTAACCCCTACACCACTGCGGCCCCTTGTGTTGATAGGCAATGGCGTATTTGTTAATAGCATCAAAACTGTTAAGATGCTAGCTGCAATACTGGTTAGGAGGTTTCATTAGACTGAGCCTTGATGTAGGAAGTTGTGAAACCGTCGGGCTGCAAAAACTCGACTACTTGTGCGCATGACGTCAGCACAGGGGAACATTTCACTTATACTCCATTCCCGGTTACTTTCAACTTTTCTGAACTCCTGCTAAAGTTCTACTTTCAGAATATTCCTCCGCCTCATATAGACATAGTTTAGAAAATTACACCAGACAGTCAACGCAAGACATTCTTGCGCACTCAGTGTAATAAAATTTCCCGGAATAACTATTTCTTATTAGGCATTACTAACAAACCTATTTTATCACTGCCTTTATTTACATTAGGTATAAAAAAATATTAATTTATAGATAAAAAAAAGTAAATTATATTTAACCAAAATATGGCACTCTTATGTTTACACAAGTATAAAATTATACATGACATATTTAGGAAGCAACCAAACACGTCTTTGATTCAAAAAGTGTGAAGTAACCCCGAATAGACTTTACCAGCATTTTGCGCGGCGTAACTTCGTAGGTTTCCTTTTAAACTTTGTGTGGTTACATAAATATCAAACGTATCAACACACGGTTATTCAAGGCAATTTTATCCTCAGATGCAATAAGATTGATACAAANTACATAAATATCAAACGTATCAACACACGGTTATTCAAGGCAATTTTATCCTCAGATGCAATAAGATTGATACAAACTACGCTTAATTGAAAGTACTTTTAACGCATCACAGAGCAAATACATGCGTTACATGTAGCGATATCATGGGCTGGGTTGCCGGCTAACGAAGTAGGTTACCATAGCAACTGTTTGGCGAACGGAGTTCCAACATTTTCCTCGTCTGTGACGTCATTTTGCTGGCGTTTACCACTAGAGTTCGCGGCTTAAGCAAGCTGCTGTTTGTCAAGGTCGTTGGCTACGGAAAAATATGATATTTCATATTTGTACAACATACTGTTCAACTTGTAGACATTATCAGCGACTACCTTTTCCTCATATAAAATATTTNTATTTCATATTTGTACAACATACTGTTCAACTTGTAGACATTATCAGCGACTACCTTTTCCTCATATAAAATATTTTTAGATAGCATGGATTTTGCAAAAAGACGTGTCAAAATCATAATTTTACTGTTTTAGAAAGGTACAAATAACGAAAACCATCTTGCGTACAGAAATAGTATAATTTACACTGAAAGAAGATGCCAAGAGCTACTTCAATACGTCTATAAAATTGTACAAGTAAATGTTTTCGCAATTAAAAAAATTATTTAAAATAAGGAAATGCTTACATATTTTAATTTTTGGCGGCACCTAAATATTTAGAAAATAACTTTTGATAAACATAGCTAAAAATGAATCAACACAAAATCTTTCAGATGCCGTTTTTAAATTTTCTGCAAATATGGTCTATTTTATTTGTACATTACAAAAACTGTGAGATTTTGACTTTGGCGTTTCATTTTGCATAAACCATACGATCTAAAAATATTTTATCTGAAGATAAGGTAGTCACAGATAACGCTTAAGAATTGAACTGTATATGGTTCGAATATAAAATAACATATTTTTCCGTGGCCAACGCCCGTAAGGCTCTAAGGTCTACTGTAGCTCACTTGTGACTGGCCTCATCGCCTCTACGCGCAAGACGCCCAACTGGCGTGCAGTATTTCCGTCGGTGGCTCACCCGAGCGCGACTCTTAAAAGGCGATCCTATTTTTTCATTGCACGCGAATAAAGATGAAAGTATGATGCGTGCCTAAAGACAGCCCCGAAGTTCCTGCGCAGAAAATTGAGCAGATTAAACTGATCCTGAAAACACCAGTTTGAGCCCATACTCACTCCCTAATAAATTAATCCTCGGAGTTGAGAAACGTTTCGTGCCCAAAGACAAGTTTCAGGTGCTTTGCGTATATAGACACTAATACAAAATATCCACCCGTATTTTAATTACATGGTTTTCTACCGAATTTCTGCAAAGCATTTCATTCGCCAGCAAGGTGGAGCCGTTAAGTAGAGTGACTTCTAACGAAGCACTGTGCCATACTTTAAACTAATACAAGTTTGTTTATATAAATATAGAAATCTGTACAATTTATTAAATGCACATACATTTCATTTATTAAAAATCGTAAGTCTCGTTGCCGAAATTGATTAAATATTAAAAATAATTGTGAACATAATTAATTATATTTATTACATACATAGCAATTATGGTGATCATCATGCTTGATGAAAAAAAATGGTGCTTGCAAAATAGGTGTTCTTTAGCTTTCAAAATGTGAATATACTTAAATTTAGAATAAAAATAGATTCATCAATAAATTATAAAAAATAATTTAAATATATAATTTCTACCAAAATATTTTTTCAGTGTCACAAAATATGCTTTCTTCGTAAATATGAAACATAAATATTAGTTTTCTGACAGTTTTGGTAGTATGCAGTGGCGTGTGGTGAAGTGTTGCAAGGTAAGCTGGTTCTTGCTCAGTGCTGTACACACTCGGCAAACGCAGCATAAATCAGTAACCAGAGTAGAGCCGGGAGAAACTGAATGTATTGCGGCCACTTACGAGAGAGCGGCGAGGCACCCATTACACGCGTGCTGTGACGTCAAACACACTACTACTTTTAAGTGGCCGATGTCTTGAACTAGCATACGGTTAGGTATAGCACAGAGAAAAACACAGCTTACCTTGCACCTTGCAACAGTTCACCACACGCCGCTGGTAGTATGTGTACTATTTTTTAAATGAGCACTGCATGTCGTACATTACGGTACAGTGCTCCTTTAAAAGTCAGTGTAATTCCACCACCAAGCACTCTGTGGTTTGGTGCTGTGGTGAGCAACAGCGGAGGATTTGATTTTTTTTTTTTTTGAGAATGTTGAGGGGGTGGTGGGGGTGGAAGGTGGAGGGTTGGACTCAGTCTGGCCTTGCTCGGATCGCGAGGAATTGGCGAAATTACAGTTCGTGACTGGTTTGAGTTAACCCAGGGGAAGGGGTGCGAGGGGGGAGCTTTACGCGCTCCACCACCGCTATTACTATTACTATTACTATGGTTGTGCTTGGCGTGACCAGGCAACGAGCACGCGCGCGGCCCGCACGAAGAATGCCAGCAGGGAGGGGGGACGATGTAAAAAAAGGATAAAATACTACGGCCGATTACACAAAAATGTATTTTTCGATAGCCAGCGCTCTTTCAACACTATTTCTTCTCCCGGTTAGCCTAGTTACCTTCCTTGCAAGACACCCCCTCAAGAATGCTCAAAGGCTAAAATTATTTTCAATAGGCTCTTCGCGGTAAATTAAGTACTAGAGAAATAAACTTTTGAAAAATGTAACTTCCCCTACCCGCATGTATTTTAACGGGCACAATATCTGGCATGCGCCCATTAAAGTTGGTAACGGGAGAGAAAGTAGTTCCATGTCTTAATGTTGAATTAANGGCACAATATCTGGCATGCGCCCATTAAAGTTGGTAACGGGAGAGAAAGTAGTTCCATGTCTTAATGTTGAATTAAAACTGTTGGTCAACATTTGTTAATGTTGAAATTATTCCTTTTGCTTTCTGTTTGTTTAAACGCTTATATTGTTAAGAATTAGCACATTTTTTAAAACCTTTATTTTTTTAATACTTTTACATATTCACTTGACCTACGCATGAATAAAGTAATCGGGCCCATGCAGTGTTAATTGTACGTACGGCGGAAGAATAAACACTGTGCACACAAGTAGATCTTAGTCAGGGCTTTCGAAAGTGCTTAGTTTACCGTGGGAAGCCTATACATGGTAATGAACTCTACCGACAGACTTCGGCAGGTGATACCTTATCCAAATATAGGTCGATACAGGCATATACGATCTATAGCCAAAGTCTATTCTGGAAAGGTGTTATCACGCTTGAAAGTGTAGCTAAGGCAGAGGTTTATTGCTTGTAGCACAGCCAGAATGAGACACAAATATCTTAGTTCCTAGATAACGCATTATTGAACGATGATGTGCAAGTCGCAAAAAATTGGACGCGGTTATTAACACCCTTCCATAAAAATGGATGAACTGGAACCCCACAAGTGCACTCACAAATGTAAATAGGTGGCATACTTGGTTAGTTCTCTGCGGATTAATAAACTACCATACATGTAAAAAAAAAATTTCCTTCAATTTTTACCCTTCAAATCATCGCTTTAGAGAAATTAATGCATAATAAATTCCAACTTTTGTAGTTTTCGATAATAGTGCATTAATCTCTCGAAAACAGTGGCGTTTAGTGTAAAAACACACTGAAAAAAAAAATTTGTTAGTAGCTACAAAAACAGTTTGGTTGATGCTTTTTTAAGGCGAAATTTTGTTGTTGGTAAAAAAAAAGATTTCGGTGCCCAATAACACGTAGATTGACTAGTACTAAATCTAGTTGATGCTCACTAACATATTTGTTTAATGAAAAAAAATTTATCGGCTGCCACGAAATATTTGGTTTGCAGCAACAGCATTCATGTTATCCACAGTAAAAACATTTTGCTGCGACTGCAAAACTACATCCGTTAACTTCTGCGCATGCGCTCTGGCATATTCGAAGTAGCCACGTCTGGCCACGACGCCATATTTGTCTGTGTTCGGTTCTTTGCGTCAGGTTACGAACTATTTCACGAGGGAAATTCTTAAGTACTTATGAACGTATTATATCATTCCTTTATTCCAAGTAAGTAAGTGTTACACGTAAATGATTCTAGAAAATTTACTTTCCATGAGATGAAGTGTGCAAGCCTTGTCGTGTGTGACACTTATTAGATTTCTGTTATATACCTGCTGCAAAAACGTTTTGACGTCGAGCAAGGTAGCGTAATGGTAACACGCTGAGTTTGCAGTTGAGAAGTCTGAGATTCGAATCCCATTCATGACGACTTCGAATTTAGTNCGTAATGGTAACACGCTGAGTTTGCAGTTGAGAAGTCTGAGATTCGAATCCCATTCATGACGACTTCGAATTTAGTGTTTAATTGTTGTTAGACCATACCATATCAACCATACCATACCGCAACATACCACACCACCCCATACTATATACCATACCTACCCACAAAAACCCGCAAAACACCTTTGTGAATATCACTTACCAGTTCGTAACATTTTCGCTGCGACTGATGAACACATTATTGCCTACCAACGTACTGAAATGCCATTTTGTAGTTTCCACTTAATACCGCAATGACAAAAAAATGTTGTCATTATAGACACGACAAAAAATTTTGTGGTCGCCAACAAAATTTTTTGGTCACTACAAAACTGTTCTTTTTGTACACATGACGAATTTTTTGTTTACCATGTTTGGTAGTTTACTAAGTGGCAGGAAGAAACTTGAAATATCTTCGGTAGGCTTATCCCAAACGCCTTATATGCGTGTATCATTTGCTGACCTGTATCTTTGGAATCCCAATTTTTCCCACGTGGATTTTCCAGTTATATGGACATGTAAACTAATGTTTAGAGTAATGTAATAAACTTAACAATTTTTATTTCAATGAGGCAATACGAACTAAGTAAAACATGGCTGCTGGCCATATTTAGATCTTCTTGTTCTTAACATTTGCAACTTGCTAGGTAGGTATTTTCAAAGCTCTAAAGATAAAGTTGCGATAAACAATTGTAAAGTTACGAAGTATGCAACATTATTGATATGAAGACATTAAATGAAATAAATGAATAATTAATGAGCACAACTTTCACAACAAAGTTTAGGCCTACTAGCAATACAATGTGACCACGAGAAAACTACCTGTCATTTCATTTGATTTCTTCTTGTATAATCATGTGGCAGAATTTCACACTTCACACAATTAAATTGTATCTTACTTTAATAAGACTTATGAAAAACTGTAATTAAATAACACACAAACTATTCAAAATCGAATATTATGCGTAGTGAATGGAATTTATGCTCTTTTATAGTAAGTGGTAGGTCAACCGATATTGTATTTTACAAAGGTCTAGTCTCAAGAGCNAATGGAATTTATGCTCTTTTATAGTAAGTGGTAGGTCAACCGATATTGTATTTTACAAAGGTCTAGTCTCAAGAGGAGGCCCTACTTACGTAGGTATAATCTATCCGTGTTTTATTCACACTCTTTGAATCAAACCTTTGAAAAATTACCCCATTGGTTGTTTCCTAAATATGTCGTGTATCACAAGCCCTTTATACTTATGCTAACGTAAAAGTACGTTTTTGGTTAAACTGAGTTTTTACTTATATTTTAAATATAAATTATAGTATTTCATATACAATTAATATGAGTAGAAAAAGAGAGAAAATAGGTGTGTTGGTAACGCATAATAAGAAATAGTTCTTATGTAAAATACCTTTGCACTGAGTGCGCATGAATGCAGTGCGTTGTCCCTTTGTAATAATTTTATAGACTTGATTAGGCTTTGTTTGCATGAGGCGGAAGAATATCCTGGAAGTAGAACTTTAGCAGGGTTTCAGAAAAGATCGAAGTAACCGTGAATGGACTAAAGTGTATATTTCTTGTCTTAGATCATATTTGCTTCCACGAGGCGGAGGAATAGTCTGAAAGCAGAACTTCAGCAGGGCTTCAAAAAAATTTGGAAGTAACCAAGGATTGGCTATATCGAAAATATATTGTAACAAATCAGTAGATATCGTATATAATATCTCGGTGAATAAAAATTGTTTGGGTGCCAATTTACTCTCATTTTTGTGCCCTTTTCTGGATTTAGGAAGGGGCAATGTATATATATATCATGCCCCTTACCACTACATAGGTGTTATGCCAATGATTTTCACTTTTTTATGTTGAGAGTGCATTCTTTCTATAGAGAGACTGATGGCGATGAGTTCATGCAAACGCCCGGTGGTGTGTGAGCTCTTAACCTTGCCCCATCAAACAGCTGTTAACCACCGTTGCTCTATGTGCGGTGCGCGAAAATTGGACCATTCCACGAGCTGGTAAAAACGCTCTCCCCCCTTTCCACCTCTTCCAACAACCATGCAAGCCAACACACTGCCCCTCCTCCCGACCGCGCATTCCTCCCGGAGAATGATTGGATAATCGTTTCAATATCCCGAGCCATCGACTCAAAACGACGTTGTTTACAGTTTTACAATGTGCATTAGCAGATAACCCCCTTGGGGGTGTATGTTGATGGTACACCACGCCCAACTAATTTTCATCCCGGTGTAAGGTCCACCCCATCACCGAGGAATGTTGATATCGGAAAAAAATATCGATATTATTTATATTGGATATTTTTTAATACTATCGTTTTGCGAAACGATATATCGAAAGAAAATATCGATTTTCAGTACATCGGAATCCGCTATTTTATGTATTAAAAGGACTTGACAAATGTAATTTTGCCTGTAATATTACATATTGAGGACACGAGGCAATGCAGAAAGATGTGGCGGTTGTTTTTGGTGCATGTTGTCAAATTAAATATAGTAATTTTTTAATTAAATTTGTGTATTCAAAACGGAGCTTATTCAAATACCTTAAAACAATATTTAATTCCGATACCTGGAAAAAAATATTGATTTAGATATAATGATGTTGAAATATATCGACGATTTATATCGATATATCGTTGATATAATATCGTCATTTCGATATATCGATAATTTTTCAACATCCTTATCCATCACCGAGGAAGATACGATTCCTTACATTACGGCAATCACTTAGGTTTTTAAATTTTATTTATTTTAAGCATTTTATTGCAAATTATAGGGTATTATTGGTAGATTATGATCAATAATGTGTGCAATGTCTCATTTAAATTACTTAATCTGTTCCTGTGTCTGCGTAGTGTAGTTTACTGCCCTTTGCCTGTAACTTAATTAAAAAAGTCAAGCAAATAAAAAAAACTTTTACTATTATATTCAGTAATTAATTACCTATAAATATTTCGTTAATGATGACGCTCCATTTGTTAATACCTGCAGTTCGCACCAGCATTCTGGGTTAATTAATAATAATTATCACGTAATGAAGAATATCGTGAGTTGAAAATTACTTTTATTTACCTGCCAGGTTTTTTTAATAAAACCGCCTCTCCCCCCAGATGCCCGACTGGGTATAGTATGATTTGCAATAACTCGTACACTTATTTTAATTATTCAGTGGTGTTGAGATTGGCATTCGTATCAACAAAATATATTTGATCAGTAAACTACTTATGTAAACATATTCAAATAAATAAATGTATATCTGAAATTTAGGCAATAAAACAAGATAAAGAAAGATTGTTATTTTTTACAAAGAGGACGCTTGTCTCGTCACAGCAAAAATTTTATCGCGGGCTTAGTTACACTTCCTCTCGAGTAATAGGCCTATATAGGATACTTAATTATTTGTATGTACAGTCATCCTTACTTAATCAGCCGTATTATAGTAATCGAAGATACTTGCTGTTTATATAATTTTATTATGCGTTCCAAGTGCCCCCAACCAGCGAAAAGGCCTTAGTATGGGAACACAATGTATCTAGGAAAAGGGAAAGAACCGGCCAGGGCTTGTAGTCAAGAAGGAATGATATCGGGATATCCTGGGAAACCAAAATCAGGATGGCCTGACCGGGACTCGCACCCGGGTCCTCCCGAATGCGATGCCAGTTGGTTACCACTGTACTACCTCACACTCGGCTTATTAAAACACACTTATTTAAGGGGTTCACACAGGATCTCTCTTCTTATAGTCCGCACATTACTGGCCCGTGGTAGTAAAAGTTCTACAGCATGACAAAATGTATTACCTAAAAAAATTTACCAGTTTTTGAAATTTAATTAATACGCCCAATTTTGCCACAGTATACAGTATTTCAGGTAATTCGCGGATACGGACTGCATCCCACGCATCTGTAATCAAAACCAAGTAGAAATAATTATTTCGTAAAACAGAGCGAGGCCCTTAGTTTACGAGAAAAACAACATTAAAGTAGATAAAATGACTATTTCGCGTTAAGCACGGNTCATAACAGGTGTTCGAAGTTTGCTCTGCCCATAGCAGTGCACTTTCCTGCACGCTGGATGCATGCAGCATGCACGGAGCTCGGCCGCCGGACGCACCCGTGGCCAGTGTCGTGTCCCAGTACTCCCTGCTGTGAACTCCACGGCCTCCTTGGCACTACTCAGCTCGTCTCGTTCCCTTGCCGTGTGCCTTACGACCGACACGTTAGTTACAGCGTTGCCACATCACCTCACCTTTATCTAATTCGAATACCACATGTTTGCTACAACGGTTTCTGGAGCTTTCGTGCCATTTTCTCGTAAACGAAGGGTCTTATGCATTTTTACCAAAGAGTATTGTCTTTTTAGTTTTTATCACATATTCGTGTGGTGCAGTTCGTATTCGCGAATTACCTGACGTCACTACAAACTATAAAAGGAAGTCCCTGGCGCGCGTCTGTCTGTCTGTATGACTGCGATAATCTGAAGAACCACTGAACGGATTTGGATGCGGTTTTTACTGTTATGATCTGCAATAATCGAGGAAGGTTTGTGTGTTTTAAAAATTGCCCTAGCACTTATAGGAGCTAAGCATTAACGGTGTTAGTGAATCAAGTCTGGAAAAAAGTTTGCCACCAGCGCGCTCTCATTAATACGCTGCCTAATCCTTTAGAAATATAAAAAAATTACGTATGAAAGAATGGTGTAAAATTAAATGATCTACAAAAAGGTCAGCGATAGCATATAACTATCTTTAATAGATCAGTAGTAATAATCGTATTTACAATTTAAATTACACAGTAAAAACAAACGTAAAATTCACTGAGTTTTCTAACCATAAATAACTAAAACTTGATCAAAATAAATACATTAATTATTAAAACTGTTCAATGTAGATGAGAAATTCCCTTTATAGCACACAATTATCGACAATACTTTAAAAGATAAGAAAAATTTTGTGAAAAAGTAATTTCTAAAATAGATTGCTTTTATCACAGGCAAATGAAAGTGAACACGAAAGAGAATCTAGGTTGACTAATAACCGAGAAAGGAATATTTTGCAAAGAGAAAGGGAGGCTGCTGCTGAACGTCGAAAAAAGTAATGAATTAGTGCTCGCAAAATTCAAAGCGCCAACACAAGTCCATTACTCAGTAGATACAGTACTCGACAGTGAAGAAACGGTGCACTATTCCACAGAATTTCTTAGTTCATTGAATTCTTCTGGCGTGCCATCACACAAACTGATTTTAAAAGTTGGAGCACCCGTAATTTTAAAGTGAAATATAAATCCACCGAAATTATGCAAAGGGACTTGATTACAAATAAAAAGTTTAAAAAGTTATCTTATTGATATCTGACTGGATGCGGTACTGGATAAACTGTTTTAATACCTAGAATACCAATGATTCCTTCGGGTTCGACTTTTAATTTTAAAATAGTCCAATTTACAATAAAAGTCGGTTTTGGTATGACCATAAATAAGGCACAGGGTCAAACACTTATGTGGCTGGAGTGGATTTGAGTGGAGCATGTTTTCACACGAACAATTATAAGTAGCCCTTTCGCGTGTCACTTCAAACAGAAATCTTTTGTGCTGGCGGTCAGAGGCAAAACGATTAATGTTGTATGAAAAGAAATTTTCTAAATCACTATCATATTATACGTATGTATGAATGTGGATAAAGCAAAGGAGGAAGGTTTGTATGTCAGGATCGTGGTAAATTGAGGATCATAATATCTACCTACCCCTCTGGGAGACAGGCGTGAAGTATGTATATTATATATGATAGTAGTTTAATAATTTACTATCATATAATATTGTAATTGTTTATTCCCGATTTATTTATTAGTGTATCGCTGTAAAAACTAAATTGTACCCGGGCGAAGCCGGGCTGGGTCGCTAGTTCTCTATAAAATGAAATATAAACGGATCCGATTAACAAAGAAAGTTATAAGAAAAATTTNCGGGCTGGGTCGCTAGTTCTCTATAAAATGAAATATAAACGGATCCGATTAACAAAGAAAGTTATAAGAAAAATTTAAAAAAAGCCAAAAAATTTATTAAGTGTTTCGACCTAACTCTGAAACGGCTAACACCACACTCACCAGGCTCATTTCAAACGAAAGAGCACCCCCCGAAAACTATAGGAAGAGTCTATATTAATTACACAATCTAGGCAATATGANCTCATTTCAAACGAAAGAGCACCCCCCGAAAACTATAGGAAGAGTCTATATTAATTACACAATCTAGGCAATATGAAGAAGAGAAAAAAGGAAAACTAAATATTGAGTTACTGGAGGGAAACTTCAGGGATCTTTAAACCTTTATTTTTTGCAAAAATAATTATCCGATTTTAATTATTAATGTAACGTTGGATTCCCTTTTAAATTCTCTACAATATGAGATCTTAACATATAGGATTAGGTGAGAAAGTTTTAAGAGAAATAAATAAATGCCAAAAATCAACCAAGGAAAAAAAATTGCCGGAAAACTTTTTTCCAAAAAATAGGTCAATGTTGGTATCAAACTGTTCATAACGGAATTTCTTATAACCTCTTACAGTCCATAATTCGGCACTGTTGGCTATCTCAAGAAAGAGCGTTTTTGGGGCATAAATGACCTTGCGATCATTTTCGTTGACGTGGGTGATGTGTATGTGGCGAATTTGGTGACTGTATCTTAAACGGTTTGGTAATTATAGCTAACTATACCTATAAGTACGCAATGAGAGCCTGGCGTAGTCTATCAGTGACGAGACCCTTTCGAGAGCCTCCCGTAGCCAATCAGAGATAAGGGAAAAAGGAAATTTCCGTGGAAAGAAAGGTAAATCAAAGTAAGATCACAGGAATGCAAGGGCATAAAGTTGGAACAGGTAGGTTGGAANCCCGTAGCCAATCAGAGATAAGGGAAAAAGGAAATTTCCGTGGAAAGAAAGGTAAATCAAAGTAAGATCACAGGAATGCAAGGGCATAAAGTTGGAACAGGTAGGTTGGAATGCGAGAGCATGAATTTGGAACATCTGGTAGGAACGTGAGAGCATGCAGTAGGGCTCGCGATCGACATCGTCGTTGGCGGGGAATGCGAGAGTGCGAAGTAGGGACAACTTGCGGGAAGGAATGCAAGAGCATAAAGTAGCGAGATCTGGTAGGAATGTGAGAGCAGGAAGTAGGGACTGAGAGTGATGTCGTTGGTCTGGAATGCAAGAGCGTGAAGTGGGACGAGGAAGGAAGGACTCTGAGAAAACAGGAATGCAAGAGCATTTAGTAGGGATGTCTGGTAGGAATGCGAGAGCATGAAGTATCGACACCTGATAGGAAGGAATGCAAGAGCATTTAGTAGGGATGTCTGGTAGGAATGCGAGAGCATGAAGTATCGATATATGATAGGAAGGAATGTAAGAGTATTAACCTCCAAGGCGTCAGGTGAAAGGATGCCAGAAAGAATATGAGAAAACCAAATTGGAATGATAGAGCATGATGAGAGAGAAGTTCCATAACGGGGGCAATGAACATGAACATTCTTCAGCCAAGATGGATGGTGCTGGCTTGGAATGATAGAGAATGCTTGTAACTGATTGCACATTCCGGCTGATATCGCACAATTTTCAGCCGGGTTCATCCGCGTCGTGCAAACTTCATCCGGATTGTGTAAAACATAATTTTTGATGGTAAGTCGGGAAATTTTGAGAAAAATTCTGGCAAATTTTTCCTTTTTTGAGGGAAAAAGGAAAAAAATTACGTCATCCAAGATGGCCGCGGCTCGTCCTCTCGTCCTGCGCCCCACGCCCGTGCCTTACTATTCCTCATCTCTAACTACTAGACGTGACTTTCAAACAATTAAATTAGTCTTAAAAACAGTTCACGGTTAAAACGCATAAATTTTACACTTCCGATATTTGCAATCACACATTGGTCCAACGTAACGTAACGGCAACAATACTCTTTCACACACAACGATCACAGCGCACTTTACAGTACATTTATTCCTGCCGTGAAAAAAACAGGTTTATCACAACATCGTAACTTGCCTAGGTAGATTTTTAAAAAAACTAGTACGAACTTACGCTTCGTTCAGAAACACGCCAATGTTGTCGGCGTCGCCAGTCGCCACTTCTGCCAATTTCGGATTTGTAACCGTCCCGCCATCACATCTAAATATATTATAAGTATTCAGACAATAAAATCTCGTTTCAGTTGTAAATTACAAACTCAAAAAATATATAATTTTTGCTGTAATAAGTATGAAATATGCTAAAATTGAAACATGTATAATTTTTTTGCTATACAGGCGGTGCGAAACTTCCCGAAAGAAATAAAGAGAGAGAGAGAGAGAAAGAGAGATAGATAAAGAGAGAGAGAGAAAAAAGAGAGCGACAAGCTCCGCTCCGCCTATTAAATTTTCTTTCTAGACCAAAAAAAAAAACACCATGTCGCTAGGGCCTACGCAACGGTAATTTGCGCTGACATTTTTAACTGTAACAATGAAATGTGTTTTCTTCAGTGCTACCTAAAAACTCATATATCAATAGGCAACGTTTAATTTACAAATAGCATACCAAAAAACTAGGTTAAAACAATATTTTAACTGTGAACTATTTCTTACTAGCAGTTGCCAACACATCGTTACTCTCACTGTTTTTAATTCGTATGTAATACGAAATAAATATTACAATTTATAGAAGGTACTAAGTTAAAGTTTCATTTATTCAAGAATACAGTATTTCAACGTTAATCACAGTGGTATATATTTGTGGTATTCAAGTTATTGAAAAACAAGGTTGACATTTTACGCCTAGGGTGATTTTTCAAGGGTTCGTTTCCAAACATCAGAAGAAACCTTGAATGGACTATACAGTTTTGCAATCCTAATCAATTGTGTATTGTCATGTAGCTCATATGTGGTATAAAGTTCATTACAATCACATGTATCCTTATTGGTATTGCAGTTTTCACAATCGTTAGTGTGTATATATAGATACACACAGGTACACACACACACGCACACACGCACGCACGCACACACACACACACACACACACACACACTAACTGTCGCACACTGACCCGTGCACACGGAGGTGTGTAGATTGTCACGGTGATAATTTTCAACGTCTTCAATAGTATTTTACATACTCCTATACTCGTTTCTATTGCTTGTATGTGGTATTTTTTCACGCGTTTTACAGATAACTGGTATGAAAATTATGTTTACGTATAAACTTCCAAGTTTATTTCAGAATAACCAACCATTTGGTAATAATTTATGGTACGTTGGGAAATTGGAAGATGGCCCACAGGAATCTGGGTTGTCAAATCTCGAATTCAATCGCAGAGTAATAAATTTCGAAACATTCAATGGTTGTAGACACAGCGAATAACAGTTGAACTGAGTGAATGGTGTAGACGTGAACCTGTAATTCCTAGCAATTAGCCCGTCAACACTTTACATCAATTTCTGCGTAAACTGGCCATTGTGATTTCCACTGCTGCCGCCTCGTGTTTCAAAACAGATTACCGTGTTATTTCACTAATCATTCGCCAGTGGGATTCAGCCACTTTGTCCTTGTATCTGGGCATTTCCTTGTTGATCAAGGCAAATGCTATACAATCACAGAAAAAAAATTGTCTTGTCATCCACAATTTATTATTGCTATATTTATGGAATATAAAATTTTGGAATTTAAATATATGAAAGACAAAATTTAAGGCCTGTGTATACTTTTTTCCATTGCCCATTAATACTGCCATATTCATAAATTTTCATAAAAATATTATTCATCCGTAATTTTCTTTGCAAATTTTATATTGTTAAATTTAAAAAAAATTAAACATAAATATTGGCACTATTTTTTAACTTGCAATTTTTCCTTAAGAAATGTCACGTAGAATAATTCTTGTTTGAATGGATTTCTTTAAAATTGATTCTTTGAGAAGGAATTTCTTTAACAATGGTACCCCATTTAAACTCTGTGTATCCCTGCATCGTTTTTTCTCTTTTTTTTTTTTGTGGCCCATAAGTGCGGGAGCTATAAGGGCTACACTGGCACGCGCTACAAGAGCGCCATCCCCGCTACACGCAGGACTCAGACCTGGTGTGCAGTGTTTTCGTAGTATTGCGTGTTCCTATGGGACTTTCAGCGGTGACCCTATAATTTTATTGATGAAAATTCTATAGCAAAGTTTAATACAGCCTCCGATCATAGTTTGGCTCGTGTCCGGCTATTATGTTTTAAGATACAGCGGTCTGAAAAAACAGTTTTTAACTACACTGGAGGGCTCCAAAACCATATTTACAGCATGCGTGGTAACTTTAAAGTACCATTCCCTCCTCGTCTGGGATGTGATGTCTTTTTGTAGGTAAACATACTGGGGGCACCTTTAATAGTTTTGCCAAAAACCAGAGATTTCAAACACACTGCAACGCAGTTCAAGCGCCAGGCAGACGGAACCCGTAGGATATGAATCCCTAGTAAAAGTTTCTAACGCACTTAGATTGCTGTATGCGTTCGCTTGAACCCGAGTTTCTCACAAATTAGGTCTGTAACAGTAAGATATTATTACACGCGATGTAAGCCAATGGATTAAACTACAAATAGCTACTGCTCTGTACTTTTCTCTTTTCCTTCGAGGAAATTGCTCAGGAAAATTCTAAAATTAAAGTTTTTAAAATTATTTTCTCAATTTTTTTTTTTTTTTTTTCATTTTGTTGTCATATTTGAGTAAAGTAATTGGGTAAGCCAACGATTTGCTGAACCCAGTTTTACGACAGACTATTAAGCAACATATGGACATATTCCGTTGTATTTCTACTCTAGTGCGAAGAACAAAGTTTATGCATTACATAGAGTCTAACACAACACAAGTGAAAAGTTTTAAAACAATTATATTTATTTTATAAAAAGTTGCAATCATCCCATTTACTTACATGACAAACGGAAAAATCCTTTTGCACATGCGACACCAGTGCACACTGGCGGCGAAAATGTTTAGTCGCCAGACTAAAAACACTGAGCTTCCCAACCTGAGTATAACAAACCTTAGCCCGGCGGAAGTGCTAAATGAGTGCGCACACACATCAAAAGCACCGACGAACGGCGGTGTGTCGCTTCTGTACAAGAATCTGTTCTGCGCCTCTGGCGAGCTTGGCGTTCTTCTTGGCGGCTTCAGCTCGCCGGCGCGATAGAATCTGGGGTCTGCCTCGCTCCTGGTGGGCGATAAGCGGCCGTGCGCATGCTTAAACGAGCAATTCGCCCTTCCACCTCGGGGGCGTCTCCCACCGCTCACGTGATTTACGGCGGCCCTTATCAAAACTTTACGATCCGGGTGTGCACACACATGCGCGTGGGAGGGCACTTGTTGCGGAATCCATACGCGTCGCCGCACAGAATAGACAAGTATAAAGAAGCGAAATTGCGTGGGCAGTTCCTTTGATGTAAGCGAGCACGGTCGCTTTTATTTACCCGCGCGAAGCTGTTGGAAACGGGCCGTGAGTTTGATTGACTATTGCACGTTATGGGTAGGGCCAGTGACTTTTCGCGTAAAAATCGGAGCACACAGTATCCTTCAATATTATATACACACCTCAGCTGTTGTTATACCTCCGTTGGCTGCTGGTGCCGTGTCCGTCTTTGACCAAACCACTCAGAACATAGTACCTCCGACACTGAACCTTCGTGATTCGTGCGCAAACAGTTAACACGAGCCAGAACATATTTTAGCCAATGAAAGAAGCTGGACGACCCTACAGTGCTTTGTAGTGTATCTTGTCTCGAAATCATTTCGCGAAATATCAGTGCCCCTAGTTATGGGATATTCCCTATTGTACGGGCTACCGTCTGGCTATTCGGTCCCCAGGAGCTGATTGGAGAATGACCTTATAGACTATTCACGTTAATAAAATGAGCACTTTTGAAAGTCCTCTCATTTGGAATAATAATCAATAAATGTATTTTATTTTATCTTTATACGCAAACTTCCGAGTGCTGTGCAAATGCACACTGTGTTTATTACTTACATGGCAAAATTTATTCAAAAAGAAATACCTGAAATGAAAAAGTAACTAAGGCCTTTAAAGTGCTCACTTTACCGTGAACAGCCTACAGTAGAAAGAAAAAGAGATCTAGTGCAATGTATTTTAAATGAAGCACAGCTGGCACCCGGCACAGGAGCTAGTATCCGGCCAACAACCATGTTGTAACCTCGGGCGACGACCATCTTGTATCTGAGTAACCTTGACCTTGTGCCTCAGACCTTTGAATTACTTAAACCCAAAAATATAAAAAAAAGGCCAAAATTTTAAAAATGTTTTGACTATATTTTATTACATTATGGATCCCGTCCGTCATGTCGTATATCCGTGAACTATTAGAGAAACATAGCAAAAAAGTAAAAATATAGTAAATGGTTGGAAGGAAAATTATATAACTCGACCGCCAATTTGGACATACCGGACCTTGATCTTGACTTTAAGATATCATGGAAACCAAAAAATCGAGAAAAATCCCCAAAAATTTTAAAAATCTTTAAAACTTGGAAAAAAATTCTAATCAACCACAACCGCAATTTTAATTAAGTGACTTAGACCCTAACCCCTGGCAAACTTGAAACAAAAAAAAACGCAAAAATTTTACGAAATTGCTATAAAAACTGAAATTTAATAATTTGAAAAACATGGAAAATTTTTGAAAAATTACTTAAATCATTTTTGAAAGACTTACATAAACAAGTCCAAGTTCATTAAATATGGCGTAGTACACATTTTCCCGGCACAACGACCAGCAGAGGACTAACCCCCACCATTAGCCCCACCGATTTTTATATGCTATTTTATTAACCCCCTCCACCCAACCGCTATATTTCATTGGCGATCTGGTAAACGGCCCCTTACCAACTACCCTCTACCACCAACGAATCATCAGCTTTACATTACACCTCCTTTCCACCCCCTCATCATTCCTCTCACCATTTACATAATACAGCTCAATTCCCAGCACTACCACCACTATATTGCGCTAGTGGAGTGGAGAGTGAAGAGGTTTGGGTGGCTCTGAACATCGGGGTCTTGAGAGCCGATGAGGGTGAAACGAGGTGAGTATGGAGCAGCGCCGGAAAGCAAGGGCGGAGGAAAAGGGAGACCCCCGAGAAAAGCAGCCAACCAGCGGCATCGTCCGTCACGATTCCCACGGCACGACCCCGCCGGGAATCTAACCTGGCTGGCTCGCAATTACACAGTTATTTTGCTCTTAAATGTAAAATGTCTGCCTAAAATTGCAAGTACCTCTTCGGAGCAGTGAGCTACTAGAGTGTAGGTAAAGATGAAGGCTTCGTTTAATGGTATGGCTACGACCAACATTCCGACTTTTGACTTTGTCGGTACCGTATTGACTACAGCTGAACTGCTTAAGTTGTCTATCATGCTATTAGAATACACGTATAACACAAAAATGTACATAATGATAATTATGTATTAAAATATGGATTTGTATGTATTATATTTACACACGCCTACAAGGATATTATATATTAAAATGATATAATTATTGTATATATATTGTTACGTAGGTCGACGCGCTTTCGCAGAAATCTTAAATGTATTGAATTCCCCGTACTCGCTGTTGTTCTTCTCTTAACAGCCACACTACCTCTCGTAGTCTCGCCTCTCCCCGGTCAAACACTTCGCTTGGTTGGGTAGTAGAAGTTTAAACAATCCAATTGCGAAATACAATCTGAGCTTAAATGTTTTTAAATGCAGGAATCGGGCGTCCCTACGTACAATTACCGTGAAACAGAATTAATTACACGGAAACTAAAAATCTGTATGTAATTGGCGAGACCTTTAAGGTTATGAAAAATTATATTCCCTTATTTCATTTTGATACGTATCCGACAACCCTGATTACTCCTGCGGTAGTTGGAATCTGAGCGGGCGTTAACAACGCTATGACGTCCCTACATTAATTAATTCAAAATAAATTACATGCACGATATATCTGTTTCCACGTAGCTCGTCACTAACCTCACGCGAGCAAACCGTTATTGCATTACAGCTCACACTAATTGTCAGGACGTTAATTAGCGGTAGCTAAAATATTAGCGGTAGCTAAAATTTGTAATGTCTATTTGTTGATTGTCACGAATTTATTTAATGTTATACCGTAGGGAATGTGCCACTAAAAAGAAAACATTTTCAATTAACGCGTGCGTTGTGCAATGTATTGCTTGTGCCCTGAGGCACGTGGTTCGTATCATGACCCGTGAGAAGTTTGCAACCAGTAATTTACATTCAACGGGTTAATAATACATCGTTTACTGGTTTTTACAACTTCATTACTAAGACAACTACACAGTCGTGATATTCTTCCCTATTTTCTGTTATCTCACACTTTCCTACTTTATATCTTCTAGTTTTTGACGTTCTGGCAGTGGATTTACACGTAAAAAGAGAACCAGAAACAGTACGTAATTTCGTACTTTTCGTAAAATATAATTACACTTATGAAAGCAGGAACTGTCCCTCGTATACACTCTGAACTTGAAACAGTGAAAATGGAGCCGTATCAGTGACAACCAGTGAAAATTGTTCCTTGAAATTAGTTGCAACTTAATGATTATTACGATGGTTGGTAGGGGCCGCGGTGGTGTAGTGGTTAGACTACTCGCCTCTCACCTAGACAGACCCGGTTCGATTCACGGCGTAGTCTCTTCCGGATCCTCGCATGTGGAAATTGTGCCGGACGATGCCGCTGGTCGGCGGGTTTTCTCGGTGATCTCTCGTTTCCCCCGCCTCTTCATTCCGGCGCTTATCCATACTCTCGGCTCTCAAGGCCTTGAGAGCCGAGCGGAATCCATATGAGCAGGTTAATTTTTACACTGTGTAAAGTTGTTTAAATGCTCAATACACACTTATTACCGAAGGATTAAATATTTTTACGTTGCAAAATTATCGTAGTTCGTTTGTTTATACTTACAGATGATGAAAAATCGCGAAAAAAAAATTTCTGTCAACATATTTTATATAGCACTCTAACTAGTTTATTATTTCANAAATTATCATAGTTCGTTTGTTTATACTTACAGATGATGAAAAATCGCGAAAAAAAAATTTCTGTCAACATATTTTCTATAGCACTCTAACTAGTTTATTATTTCATAATTGGATGAACAAGGTTTTGACTCTGGTAAGTTGTTTGCAGACCAATCACGAACGTTCTGCCTTATAGTATCAGAATCCTCATTGGTCCAGTGAAATGGTGTAGTATCTTCATACATGCGTGGCAGCCAATCAGGAAAGAAAACTGTCGGACATGTGTATAATATTTTGAATCCTACCAAACAGTAAGCATAGAAATATTTAGCACTACGAAACGATTTTGAGACGTGGTGCGGTCCCATCCACCTCCACAATTATTTACGAATTTTTAAATAAACTTATTTGTTTTAATATTGATAAAAAAACTTTTCATGTGTTGTATTGTGTCTCCATCTCAAGCACGCGTGAACGAGAAAAATAAAAGGATTTCTTACGTCGTATTTCCAGACATTAAAATGAACACCACTTACTTAGAGCTAGTGATTTTTTGCGAAAAAAAATATGAGTACACAGTAGACTTCAATATTATAAGCACCCAACGGCAGTTTGTAAATTGCCATTGGTTGCTGTCTGCTTGAGAAGGCGTTTTTATACTTGACCGGGCCACTCAGAACTCGGAAACATCGACACGGCTCCTACGTGATTCGTGTGCAGACNACCGGGCCACTCAGAACTCGGAAACATCGACACGGCTCCTAAGTGATTCGTGTGCAGACAGTTAGTACGTGTCAAAACGTAATTAAGTAAATCAAGATAGGTAAACGACACTGCAGTGTTTTCAAATATAACTGGCCTTGAAAAATGTTTTCGCGAAATTTCACTACCTCTACTACATATACCCTCACACTCGCTTTCTATTTATTCGAGTTATTGGCCAGTATGCAACAGTCTATTAGCACTTTCAACCCGATGTTCGTATACATTAAGGGCAACGATTTATTAAAATTGCCTCATTTATAACGTCTTGTACTTAAAACTACTAATTTCATCCTTTAGCTTGGTAAGCAAACATCATAAAATTAAATGTTTGTCCTTATNACAGTTAATACGTGTCAAAACGTAATTAAGTAAATCAAGATAGGTAAACGACACTGCAGTGTTTTCAAATATAACTTGTCTTGAAAAATGTTTTCGCGAAATTTCACTACCTCTACATATACCCTCACACTAACTTTCTATTTATTCGACTTATTGGCCAGTATGCAACAGTCTATTAGCACTTTCAACCCGATGTTCGTATACATTAAGGGCAACGATTTATTAAAATTGCCTCATTTATAACGTCTTGTACTTAAAACTACTAATTTCATCCTTTAGCTTGGTAAGCAAACATCATAAAATGAAATGTTTGTCCTTCTATAGCTTCCTTTCGGCTGAATAGAACCACTCGACGGTAAAAATACGTGCCTGAGTATGATGAACTTATAAAAAGGGACAGGAAAAATGATCCTTTGAAACTATTTGTAGGTTAGACTCCACGGTTATATGTATTTTCGAGCCTCAGCTTACTGTTTATTGGCTGCTACCGTAGTGTGTAGCCAGTTTTACTTTACACCAGATGGCGCTTGTTTCGCCGCTTGTTTCCTTAGAGATGTGTTATAGGCTTGGAGTTCACCTGGGTGTGTCTAATAAACTGTAATTCAAATGCAGATATAACATAAATGCACATGTGTTTGAAGTCTGGCTTCACCTAAAATTAATTCGCCAAATTTTCCTCACAATCGTTAACATACATGTTGCACCGGCACTGTACTCTGCGAGGCTCAGTTCCCAATGATCTTTCCTGTGCGTANAGTCTGGCTTCACCTAAAATTAATTCGCCAAATTTTCCTCACAATCGTTAACATACATGTTGCACCGGCACTGTACTCTGCGAGGCTCAGTTCCCAATGATCTTCCCTGTGCGTAACTGATTCCTAAACCATGCTTAGTGATCTACTTTATGGCTGGTTCATTATCACTGATCACCTGCTTAAGTACATCACGCAACAAAACTTGCAACACCAGAAATTATAAATTAAATTGGGAATGAAAGCTTTAAACACAACAGTGGCAAGCATGGCTAGTTTTACCGGTGCGTGTGAAATTGGCTACACTCTCCAACACAGCAAGCCAGGAATAGACATTCGTCGGTACAGTTGGCGAGTTCTGAGTGGCCCATGAATGATGACTCCGTGACGAAAGCCATCTCCAACAGCCAATGAAATGTTTGGCTTAGTGTGTATACGTGCACCCCTCCCCCTATCAAGCCTATTCGAAGTGGCTATTCCAGCACATAGATTAGTGGAGATATTTGGGCGGTTCTTAACATCGAGGTCTTGAGTGCCGATTATGGTGAAGTGAGATGAGTATGCAGCAACGCCGGAATGCAAGGGCGGGGGAAACGGGAGATCCCCGAGGAAACACGCCGACCAGCGGCATCTTCCGACACGATTCCCACGTGCGAAAATCCGGGAGCGACGCCGCCGGGAATCGAACCCGGTTTGCCTAGGTGGGAGGCGAGTAGTCTGATTACTAGGCCACTACGGCCCCTACATAAATTAGCCCAGTATCGAAAGTGCAACCGACTTTGAGTGACAAGCATTTCACTGGCCGATATCATTGATTCGGTTTTAATGTGTAGGTGGCTAGGCGTCAAGAAAGTCGTGGAAATATGAAATAAAAATGTAGGGACCAGAATTCGAATGCACGTCGTTCTGTATGCGAGTCCATTATGTCGCACTTCACCACCTCTCTCGTTTTGTCTCACTTTTCATCAGGTTGTTTTGTTCGTTTGGAGTCGTTTGTTTACTTATTTTATTTATATAAAAAATGTAGATAATTTTTACTTTCAGAATAATTATATATATAACACCTTCGGTGTTGTAAATATTATGTTATTTTATTTTGTTTGTGCTGTTTTATATTCATTTCATTACAATGGAAATGACAGTTCAGTGCGTATTTTCTAAAATATATTAATTTGTATTTATTTATATTTAATTTTTTAATTTTAAATTTTTTATTTTATATGATTTTAAAAATAAATAAGTACAATTTAGAATTTCTCCTCAAGAAATTGAATAATTCATATGAATATATACTATATATATTATATATATACTAAACCAAACTAGTTCTGATTGTACACGGCCTGTACAGGATAGTTAGTATTATAGCAGGTGACATATCTGTAATAATAGTAGAACACAGCAGATAGTACTATGGTCCATACCGTATAAGAAGGCTACTTTCTGACAGTCAGTGAGTGGCAACGTAATGTTTACGAAACAAACAAAGTGCAATTTACAAAATCCTGTATCAGCTGATGCACGAACGAACAAAAGTTAAAATTACGTTGGCTATTCTGAGTGCACTGCCGATGCACATCAGAAAAGCAGAAAATACGCGGATAAGAAAGAGTTCTTGCATTTATTAATACATTTTATTTTACAAGGTCACAAAACAATGGTTGTAAGTGTTAAAAACTAAACTTCGTGATAATGTAGTTATGTTTAGGTGATCAAAATGAAATATACAATAAAACGATACGACGTGGAAAGGTTTTCTGAAGTTGTGCTAACTTCAGAAAGCTTTTTCACGTCGTATCATCCATCTCAAACCTTGCTTTCAACACGTCCATGATATTAATTCCAAAAGCATACAGAAATATTGCATAATATTGTTGAATTATTTTTTCTAATAATTTGACGAAACGACACGAATTTGAAATATATTTTCAGCCCGTAACATAAGAATTATCAACTTTACAAAATACGCTATCTGTTGACCATAAAAAGAGTTACTCAAAATTTCACTGTGACGTGCTGCGCGCTATCTATCGGATATTCTGCGAGCTATTATCAGCCAGAAATGAAACNTACCAGCCAGAAATGAACCTCTTTCCTGCGCGATATATAACGAATTTACAAACATATGCCAATAGTTATATTTTTCCACGAGCTCTGCATAATTTTTAAAGTAACATATATTTCATGTACAACGATTTGGAGTAAAAGTCATTTATATTCGGCCGGTAATCGTTCGTCTACGTAAATTATACGCCATATTGTTCTCTCGAAACCCATCTCCTTGATTCCGTAGACACGCGTAAATAGTTTTTATGCAATTCTAACGTTATTCCACGTCAAATATTTCCAACTCGAATATATTAGCTATAACGTCCATAGTGTAATAATAGATACAACAGACCATCTCGCAAATTTTAACCCAAATTCACTATCTCGGACAAATTAAAAAAGAGTTATCAAATATCTAATTATTTGAAACATTTTATATTTTTACTTTTATAACCTACTTATATTTTTAGACAGATGTCAGTCTTAAAATATTTTAAAATTTATTTAGCATTACAGTACAATGAGAAGTGGATTAGCTAACAGCGTGTGATAAAAAATACAGCCCCGACGTGACGGACCAGCCGATGGCGGAAGGATACGTAGTCAGATGTAAACAGTGGCGCTACTTTCGCCGAGCTGTCAAAAAGTGGCCTTCTTATATGGTACAGAATATACCAGAGGGTACTCAAGAACGCAGATGTGAAACAGTCGCTTATTCCTCGAACTCCAGTCGCACACGCCAGCAAAATGGCGTCACAAGCCAGCAACTTGTGTGAACGCCGTTAGCAGATCATCGCCCGGTAATATACTAGCTAGCCGGTAGCCCAGCCACTGGGGAACCTTTCGTAGCACGCAGTAACCTATCAGACACGAAGCCCGTTCCCAGAGCACAGGAAGCCAATCAGAGAATGGGTACGCTGACATCAGAGGAACCGCCACGCCTTTTCGTCTCTGTGTACTTAACTATTCTGTGTCACTGCGGTATGTAAATACCGGCAGTTTCCTTTTTACCATTGGCTGCATTGCATGACTAAGAGAGCGATTTCCATCTCTGACGGCCACTAAGAATTCAGTAACTTTAACACCGAAATCCGTGATCGGCGTAACACAAATTAACGTTCAAAAATAAAATATTCACCTAATAACGAACGACGTAATAGTTTACAGTGCTTTGGAATAGGTTTTGTATCGAAGTATTATATCAAAATATCAGTGCCCTTGTCACTATATGAACTTTATTAACGCAAATTTTGTTTGTTAGCAACTAATATTTTACTGAGAAACTATGACGTAAGTTTGGTAGTTAAACACGTCAAGAATATTAGACAAAATACAGACTGAGCAATTGACTTCATTTGTAGCAATGTCACACAAAATACCGCCCAAAGGTATGCGTTTTTAAACAACTAAAAAACTCTCCCATATTTTGGAAAACGTTAGTGATTTGACAAAATCCAAATGGTTATAGTTTAATAACTAACTGCTTGACTTTTCTAATAATGATGTTTAGTTTTAAAAGGCTTTGAACATTTGAGACTAACTTAAAGAGTTTGTTTTGTAGACGGTGAACACATCAGCTTACACACCACTGAAGCCTGCGCCGGTATTNGTATCGAAGTATTATATCAAAATATCAGTGCCCTTGTCACTATATGAACTTTATTAACGCAAATTTTGTTTGTTAGCAACTAATCTTTTACTGAGAAACTATGACGTAAGTTTGGTAGTTAAACACGTCAAGAATATTAGACAAAATACAGACTGAGCAATTGACTTCATTTGTAGCAATGCCACACAAAATACCGCCCAAAGGTATGCGTTTTTAAACAACTAAAAAACTCTCCCATATTTTGGAAAACGTTAGTGATTTGACAAAATCCAAATGGTTATAGTTTAATAACTAACTGCTTGACTTTTCTAGTAATGATGTTTAGTTTTAAAAGGCTTTGAACATTTGAGACTAACTTAAAGAGTTTGTTTTGTAGACGGTGAACACATCAGCTTACACACCACTGAAGCCTGCGCCGGTAGTAAGACGTCAGTTTCACTGCAAAATTTGACTTCTATAAAATTCTCTATAGTCTATTCACGATTTATTCGCACTTTTTTTTATTAAAACTTGGAAATGTCACCCCATTTATGACGTATTTGGTTCTTTCCTAAAAAATTTAATGTATCACAAGCATTTTATACTTCTGTTAACATAAAAGTGTAATATTTTTAGTTAAATTGAATGTTTACCTAAAATGTATCTATAAATTACAATATCCCATTTTAATTCAAATGAATAAAATAAGGGAGAAAATATGTGTGTTGGTAATGCCTAGTAAGAAATAGTTCTCATGCATATTATTATTAGTCTAAGTGCGCGCGAATGCGGTGCGTTGTTCCTTTGATGTAATTTTCTAGATTAAGTTAAGTTTTCTTTGCATGAGGCGGAGGAATATCCTGGAAGTAGAACTTTAGCAGAGCTTCTGAAAAGTGGGAAGTAACCGTGAATGGACTATACACAAGGAGCAAGAAAAAATTATGCTACTATTCGCAAAGAAGTGGTGGGCATGTGTCACTCAAAGAAAGCCACTTTAAGGTGGCCGCCTGGTTGAAGGAATTTTGCACGTGAGCGCTAGGGGCCACCGAGCCATGCGCATCATTCTAATTACGAGCGCCTGCTTGAGTTGTTGAGTTCGTTCTGTTTCGACTTGTACTGTAATTATTTTCACATAAATTACCTAAAACACTTTTAGAAATTCATTTTAACTTCCAAGGAGTCAACGTGGATCACGAGATGATTAATAAACACACTTAACGTTGAGTAATGCGGCAGTAGTCTAAATTAAAATTAAATTACCACAGAGCAAGGAAGAAAGAACTAACGAGTGATGTTGACGAGACGTAAATGAAGTTTTGAACCCGTGTACCAGTGGCCATAAATACGTCCCTTAAGTTGGGCAAACCCAGTGGTAAAAAAATGTTTCCTTGTTAAGGCAGCGCTCCTTTTCTTATAATCTCCGGCAGTCTTCGGTCTTATTCCGTTCCCCTTTTATGCATGCATGACGTGATATTAATTTTCTTCCGTGCCAACGTTGTTTTACTTTTTAATTGTGCCTATAAACATAAACTTTTTATTTTGGCATTATTTATGATGTACTCCGTTCCCGGATTAAGAAGCCTGCCAAGTTTGGTATCTCTCACGGCCCTTGTAGGCCAAAAAGGCGTTTGCCCGTCAGAATAAATGTCGATGCATAAAATTACCGTGAAGATAGTATTGACGGTATATAACAGCATTTCGTTGAAAAATATTGCAGTTTTGAAAATGGAAATTTTTTTTCAACATCCCCTCGTGGACCAGAAACGGATCCTCGAATCAATCTTCNAAAATTAAATGTGAATAACTTCTAAAATAACTTTGCTGTTAAGTATTAAAATACCAAAGGTATATACAATTTCTGGAGCGAAGTTGAGCTCTTCCTCACCTCCCGCGCCACCCACCAACACCTTTTTCGAATCCGCCCCTCCCGTTGTCCAGTAGGAACAGAGTCGTAAACAAAGGAAGAGGTGCAGCCTCGTCTGCCCGGCGGGCAGGCTGCTACATGCGCCGTTGTTGCCCGGGAGGCGGTGCGCGGGCCGTACACGCGTCCACACGGCTCGGCGCTCGCTCGTGCTATCGCCGCAGTGCGCGCCGCCATTAAAACATTCCTTCTACGCGCCGTGCCGAAAACATCAACCCTCCCGCTTCCCCCGCAACTAGGTACGATGCGTTCAGAAAACATCCGCTATCGAACCCAGCATGCGTAGGCCCCCACTCCCGGCTGCAATCGACCTCAATTATGGGCTATTCACGGTAAAGTGAACACTTTTGAAAGCCCTCTCATTAGGTATAATAGTCAAGAAATGTATTTATTTTGCCTTACATGTTAACTTCCGAGTGCGGTGGAATATACATACTGTTCTTATTATTTACATGGGAATATCTATTTAAAACGGTTATTAAAGGATTAAAAGTGGCTGAAAGGAAAAAGTAACTTAGGGCCTCGAAAGTGCTCACTTTACCGTGAAGAGCCTATACCTCTTGAGCCCATCACACACATCATGTGCGTTATTTTCCGACAGCACGCACAATTTCGCAGTCCATATACTTGAAGCAAGGTCGTTTATAGGCAGAGGTACAGGTAGGGACACCCGAATTATGCGAAAAGATTTTCGTGCCCGCTATAATTCAATACCCTACGGCGTGTCTGTAGTTTCCTTTTGCTTATTGACCACGCGTCTCTGTGAGAAGACATTTTCTGGCTTGACTGGCCAGCTAGAATTAGGTTCCGCAGACACTACGTCTGTGATTCGTGGCAGACACCTTAAGACGCGTAACACGTAATCATCGAATCACAAATTGGGATCTGAATTAAAGTGTTATGGAATACAACTGGTAACGAATTCAGTTCGCGAAATTCGGGTGTCATAGATGTATATTCGATCCAAATAAAAAAATACATATATAATATAAATTTAATTTCTCTGATTATTTCGGCAGTTGCCTATACTTCTCAGTGTTTTTACACACTCGGGCCGCAACCGTTTACGCAGTTGCAATTTCTATAGCAAGAGGCCTTTTTTTTTCGGCTTGGTCGCACATTATATGGTCGTGTTATTTCATGCTGTTAATTATTGACCAAGAAATTATTCCAGGGCGTGTGCAAACAACTGTGGTTCAATCGAAACGAGTATACGTTCTTGAAATCTACCACGCCACCAAAACAATTTTCGAAATTTACGAACCTTTATTTATAGGTTTCTGCAGTAGGGCGGACACATTTTATTTATTATCTTGTTCGCACGTGATTCGACCATCCCACTGTTGATAAAGTTTTATTTGTTCACGGTTACTTCCAACCTTTCTGAAGCCCTGCCAAAGTTCTACTTCCAAGATATACATTCTCATGCAAACAAAGCTTAACCAAGCCTAGAACATTACACCAAAGCACAACGCACCGCATTCGTGCGCACTTAGTTTGCATAAGAGCTATTTATTACTGTATATTACTAACACAGATATTGTTTCTCTCTGTTTGTAGTAATATTGATTATAAATATGATACTATAATTTGTAGATAAAATGTACGTGAAAGTTCAATTTTACCAAAACTATCTTACCTTATATGTTAACCCTTTTAGACCCACTTTAATTGATGGCTTCATGTGTTGCAAAGAAGAAATTTTATGATGCGTACTGTACCTAAGTTGCTACAGCACTTGAATCGTTGTCACCGTCAATAAGCTGTAGACTAATGTTCTGCTACAGTGTGCGAATAAATTATGACCTAAACCTGCAAGACTGTTTACAAATCATTTAATACACAGGTAAAATCATTTGCCATTGAGTTTTGCGGTGTGCAGTACAGACCAAAAATTACCTGCACGTGCGTAATGTACATAATTGTGTATACTGGGGAAATCTCCAGAAAAGTAAATTTTTTATAAAGTTTTTAAATACATTTTTGGGAAATTTTTGGGTTAAAGATTATGAGGTCATTCAAGGTCACTGGTCAATGTCAACTGGATTCAATATGGTGACTAATATGGTGGCTGACAGAACCAAGATGGCTGACGGTTGTCTCCGGCTCCGATATTGGATCCCGTGTATCGATTTGGCATACCCTGTGCCTATAAAACCTGTATGGCCACCATTGATCTGCCCTCGAAAATGATCCCTCCAAATCCTTCCGATGGATCGAGAAGTGCTTTTCAGGGGATCGTTTTTGCAACTGGGAGATCGGTGCTTTGGGGGGGGGGGGAGGAAAATTTTGAGGGTGGATGAAAGGAAATTTTGAGGGAAAAGGGGAAATTCGAAGATGGTGGCTGACTCCGACGCCTTACGCCATTGTGCCAGACTTCCCATAATCCTACTACTAACGGTCATTGTTTTTTTCTAATTTATTATTTGATATAGTTTATGTGTTTATGATATAATACGAGTACTGTTAGCCCTTGCAATTACAAATTTGAAATTAATCATGAATGATGTCATAGAACATAGTAGCGTTTTCATTCCGTTCTTATGTGAAATTAAATTGACAGGTAATGATTGTTCACTAGTCGAGAAATATATCTTAGACACACGAAGGTATACAATGTTACTCAGTGTTTACAGTTTGAGGTTATCTACTTCAAAGGTGACTGTTCGTATAAATAATCAGGACGTTAAATTTGTCGATTCAAGTGCCATTAAGGCTGTGTCCGAACCTATGAATTAACTTATGTATATAAGCATACTCCACTCTGCTCGATACTTGATACATTCCAACAGACATATTTATTTGCATCCATTACAGCAACTAGCCAGCTGATAAGATTCTGAACAAACATTTTGACTGATAACAAATACTGTATCTGTGCTGGAACGTAGGTGCATAGATTTAAAATTATCATCCCATTAGGAGCTGGAGCTAAAAAGCGAATGACAATGAAAGTATTGCTATTAATCATTCATGGACATTTTTTCAAGAAAGGAATTAATGACGCAGTTATCTTTAATGTATTATTAAAACTGGTAAAAACTAGTGGTAAATTTTATTTTAACGCTAATAATGGTATAAATAAAAATTAGCGAATTTTTATATAAATTTTACACTCGTCCATGCCTTGCATCGTAAAAAATTGGCAGTGGTCCTACTGCCCTGCGTATTAACTATAAATTCATTGCCACGCCCGGTTTATAACAAATCGTGAAGAAAACCGGTTATGTGTATCCCAGTTCTTATAGATCATTTAAAGTGTTTTTTTTTTCGAAGGTTAATGCCTCCATGCCACTCTTTAGAAAAAGAAATATTAGGAATAGCAATTATGAACTACAAATAAATCGCTTTTCAAAATAGTAGCCAATGGGCTGTAAGGGCGCGAGACATACACACATTAGTTTCCCCGTGCACGTGCGTATGTCATTTCCCGACACATGTACAACATTCACGTACTTAGACGAATGCGAACGCTGTACGAGTGTCCATCTCATTAAGCAGAAAACCTTATGCATACTGTGGGAAAACGAAATTGATGATCACGTATAAGGCGCTCAACTCTGAAAGATTTTATTTAAAGCGGCAATACAAATGTCTCTGTAAGATCCATGTTAATAATTATGTGCATTAGTGGTTATTGTCTGAAAAGTTGGCAACTATGTGTGTTTACATTTACACGAGTGTAACACAGTACACGATTTTATATTCTACACTGAAACCTCGAACTCATAACAGTGCGAAAAACGTTGACATTGAAGTTATTATAATGTTGACACTAACGAGCGCATGAAAACTAGATATAACAAAGAGAGTCGCAATATTCTAATTCAGACAACATTACAAAATATAACTATTTCTACACTAAACATCGGTTGAATGCAATGACTCGGTGCCAATCGCTAATAGTTAAGCTAAATTTACAATAAAAATAATTATGCATGAAGAATTATGAAGTAAACGCTTGTCTGTCATACGGAAACACGTCTTCTGTATTTGCAGTTTCCAATAATGTTTTAATTCTTTATTCTAGCCAATGGAAACAGGTGGCAATCCTGTTGTGTTTACCTTTATTTCTAACCTAACTTTGTATATCACAGCCATATTTAAGCAGATCATACTTCAAAGCTGATTTTTTCTATCAGAGAAGCTTAATTTTGTGAACAAATTTAATCGTTAACATGTGTGCACACGTGCGCACACACAACGTTTTAATATGCAATAAGCATATTCCGCCAACAACACCGTTCGCTGTGTTCTGAGTGGTCGGCGCCCCACAAGTTTCACTTAAGATATAAAATAGAACTATTTCTTTCAACGCCTAAGGAAATTAAGGAAATCTGAACAACGCACACGACCTGCTAAGTTCCATTGAATCCAATACATGATGTATCACACTTTCGTTTTTTTCTGCACACGTCTTAACGCATAATTTAACGCTTAAATTGTCTACTGTAAACCAAGATTTACTTCATATTTCGCAGCTTACGCTAAATTAAAGTGTGTAGGTGTGTGTGTAAACCCAGTCGAATCAAATAAATTCTCTGTTCATAATGTACAGTTATTACCAAGAAGAACATACATTATTTGTAAATATCTTTACTGTGTCAAAATTATTTCATGTATTCTGGAATGTTTATCGTCTCCAAGCCTGCAAATGGATAATGATAACGATTTACGAAAATGTGTAAACATTAAAATTATTTGTGACAGTAGGGAATCCTTGTGTTTTAACTTTGGGGCATATTTACAAAATTATAATTTTATATTCCTAAAAGTAGTTATGTTCTCTGTGCCTCGTGTTTCGTTGAATGAATAAATACCTTTTTTTAACGACCACTGATTTGGTTTACACGATTATACTATACGAACGAAATATATTTTATAACATGTGGGATCATCTTCATAACGAGGAGTGTTAATTCATACAGCAAATTTACTTTCGATTCTTTCATCGTGGGTATTTTCTCCTCTTTGCTAGCATTCCCCTGCCACTTAACAGTGTTAATTTTAATATATTAGTAAGATACTAGCAATATGTAGTGTATCATATTTTCAAAACAGAATGTCTTCCGATATTTAAAAAGGTTTTTATGAATTTTCCTGTCCCTAAATTCTGCGGGATGCGTGAGTCGTTTAAGCTGACACTACATGATACCAAATTTCTGCTACCTTCTGTTATACCCATGGACACAACAAAAGGCAAACAAGTTTCTATAGAAATAACGCATCATTTCATACCCACAAGTTACCTAAAGAACTAACAGAAAATTGTAAATGGCAGGCAAAACAATTCCAAGGGGGGCAGTGGTACAAATGCAACCAAATTATATATGTCCGCCCTTTGTGGTGCATCCAATAGTACGAATATTGTTTCTTTCCTCTGAAGACTGCATTTATGTAGGTTTCTAAGTAAGAGTAGTATTAATGTATGGAACGTGATATGAGTAACGGCACTGCTTATGTATGGAAAACAAGGTAGTGTATTCACATGTATGTACGACGGACATTTACGCCACTCATTAA
>NQII01000433.1:493896-545871 GCA_002778355.1 Clitarchus hookeri
GGGAGATTTCATATTTCTATTTTTGAACAAAATAGGAAATCTGTAATATTACAAAATAATAGTTAACATATTATTTATAATCAATGGGCTAATATACAGACATGGAACCACAAAATACTTTAAACATCATTCATGTTCAAGGGGATCACACATTTATCTTTTAAAATAAAATTTGTCATTTTGTTTTCAAATTTTATTTTAGAATATTTTATTTTCATTTCGGCGGAGGTGTATTTACATATGTATCTTAAATGAGCATAATAATCAATCTTGTGTTTTCCGTAATTTAACAAGCTTTAACGGTTAGAAGGCCTGAAGAAGCAAAACAAGCACAACATTAAACTTAAGGTTTTTATGCGTGCCTGTTAACATTACTTACGTTACACAGCTCAAATTATCTACTTTAGAAACCAATCAATTTGATTAGCAAACAACTATAGCTAGTTGATTTTAGTGTGCTGTTACTTACGTATTATCGCTTTTAGACAAACTGACTATGGAAATAAACGTTTTCTATCAATAACATACATTATAAACAGCAATAACGTATCACACAAAAAATTTCGTCACACGACGGAGATTTTAACTCCAAAGCCTAAATTTATGAGGCGCAGACCCACGCACCAACCCACTGAGCTGCGCACACAGCCTACAGAGTGTCTGTGTCATAATGTGTATGCATTACCTGAATCCACAGTTATCGCGTATTTTATCAAGTTGTGTCTATTGTTATTATGGCAGTGTTAGTAATCTGCAACGTTTCCCGTTGTTTACGCCCACATTAAGTTTAATTTTCTACATACATACGTTTTACAGAACCCGTAATAATTTCGTAAACTGACATATACGGCTTGAAGTAATTACTCGGGTGTNTATTTTTGAACAAAATACGAAATTTGTAATATTACAAATTAATAGTTAACATATTATTTGTAATCAATGGGCTAATATACAGACATGGAACCACAAAATACTATATACATCATTCATGTTCAAGGGGATCACACATTCCTCTATTAAAATAAAAAAAAAGTTGTCATTTTGTTTTCAAATTTAATTTTAGAATATTTTATTTTAATTTCGGTGGAGGTGTATTTACATATGCATCTTTAATTATCATAATAATCAATCTTGTGTTTTCCGTAATTTAACAAGCTTATACTGTTATAAGGCCTGAAGAAGCAAAACAAGCACAACATTAAACTTAAGGTTTTTATGCGTGCCTGTTAACATTACTTACGTTACACAGCTCAAATTATCTACTTTAGAAACCAATCAATTTGATTAGCAAACAACTACAGCTAGTCGATTTTAGTGTGCTGTTACTTACGTATTATCGCTTATAGACAAACTGACTATGGAAATAAACGTTTTCTATCAATAACATACATTATAAACAGCAATAACGTATCACACAAAAAATTTCGTCACACGACGGAGATTTTAACTCCAAAGCCTAAATTTATGAGGCGCAGACCCGCGCACCAACCAACTGAGCTACAAACACAGCCTACAGAGTGTCTGTGTCATAATGTGTATGCATTACCTGAATCCACAGTTATCGCGTATTTTATCAAGTTGTGTCTATTGTTATTATGGCAGTGTTAGTAATCTGCAACGTTTCCCGTTGTTTACGCCCACATTAAGTTTAATTTTGTACATACATACGTTTTACAGAACCCGTAATAATTTCGTAAACTGACATATACGGCTTGAAGTAATTACTCGGGTGTCCGCCATCTTATCTGCCCCAGCTTCGTGGGTATTGCAGACATTCAAAACACGTTCTGCTGTTGTGGAGTTGGGTCTGGGAGCGACAGAGATGGAATATAAGTGAGAGAGAGGGTAGACGTCACGGTCGCAACGCTGCCGACTTCCCCACGCAGTCGCCACGAAAATGGACTAGCGCTGCGTGGTGTTCATACCAAGAACTACGTATTCTTACCTGCTGGAGTGATCAGAAACTTTAATCTGGGGAGATCCACTCTAGGTATGTCTTTACTCAACGGCTTAGTGGCGATGACACATTTGATGTGTGTGGCAGTGTCGCTCTTATCGTTCTGTTCTCGGCGTCAGATGCAGAAAACTGCTCTATGTAGGAGGGGCTCCTTAAGAGGGAATGGTACTTAAATTAACGCTAAAAACTTTAATTGAAGTGTACAGCATTCTGGAAGCCATTATATAAATATGAAGAATGGAATGGGCAGTCCTACACAGAATGTTCTCTTGTGGGAAGTAATCGGGGAGTGGGTAGTAGGCCTATACCCCAAAACAACACAAAATGTTCCCATGGACATATGTCCCAAAAGTCGATATTTTCCTAGTTACAGAGCTTTCAACATTGTACCACACTTATAGGTAATAGTCGATCTTTTACAAAGTGTGCATGTTAATGTGATCAGCTGGAATGGTGTCAGTGTTGTTACCTGTCCCATTTCACTGTTGACAGCTGACTCACGTCGAATTCCACGTGCTTAGAACATCGGATCTCGATCCACTGGACTATTAATTTCCTGCAGAGGCATTTCAAGGCCATTGTTTATGCAAATTCCGGTTTCATACATAGCAGTCCAGCGTGTGTAACAAAGTTGCCAGTAGATACGTGCAATTCCTGGAGTTATTTGTCAGGCAATCGATGCGGCGTGTTCAGGTGCGCGTTCATGCACAAGATGGTTATATTGAGCACTTCTTGTAGAGTGACGTATCACTGCTGGTACACGAACATGGCTACAGCTACTCGAACTGGAATGTGTCAGGAAGACTATTACAAATACATTCAGTACAACATTGGAAGGCCTCTAACTCGGAAACTATCGACTTTAGGACATATGTTCACGGGTACATTTTGTGTTTTGGAGTTTACTATCCAGTCTGTACAACAGTTTCACCCCTATTTTGTTAGGAAATATTTTGACAGTTTGATACATTCATTTAGCGCAACATCTTACGCCGGACTAAAACATGGAAATTTCCGGCGAAAGGAATAGCTNACAGTTTGATACATTCATTTAGCGCAACATCTTACGCCGGACTAAAACATGGAAATTTCCGGCGAAAGGAATAGCTCGACACTAACGCATCACGCTAGCAAAATATTTGTTCACAAAACTATCGAAAAGCATTATAGGATGCTCACGGTAAAGTGAGCACTTTTGAGGCCCTACTTTTTCCTATCAGCCATGTTTTTGTCGTTTAACCACCTTTGTAAATACATTTTGTCATGTAAGTAATAAACAGTGTGTATATTCTACCGCACTCTGAAGTTAACGTCTAAGGCTAAAATAAAGTATGTTATTGACTATTACTTCAAATGAGCGAGATGGCTTTCAAAAGTGCTCACTTTATCGCGAATAGCTTATAGGCGTAGTGACTTTGAATTCTAAAGGCTTTAAATACCCCTTTCATTGCCACATTGATTCATAATTTCTGAAGTAGCAAATCAGAAATTTTTGTACGTGCTGTACTTAAGCTGTCAAAGAAACTGTTTGGTTATCATAACCAATAATATGTAGTCTTTGTGCTTGGTGATCAGTGATATGATCATTCGGCACTGAGCCCGCAAGGTACAGTTACGGTCAAATATAACCTTTTTGTGCAACATGTTAATGATTGTATATAATGGGCGTGAAAGAGTGAACCGTGTTCAGCCAATATCTTTGCGAATTCCGTTTCTTAGTTTTTGTGTACTCGCTTCCAAAAACTTGTAGATTTTTATCGGCGTGTTTAGTGTTTATTGATGTAGCACGCCGTCTCAGTCGGCGCGTGACCGAGTAGTGCGATGTTCTCTGTGGTGGTAGTTAAGGTGCGGAAGAGGCAGAGGGGCAGGTGACCCGCCGACCAGACCGCCCCCTCTAATTGCCGCGGGTCAAGACCGCTCGACCTCACGGTGTCGCGGGCTGACAAATTGCCTCGTAACCCTTCGCCTGCCTCCCCTCTCCATTCTTGGTCGACCTAGCCAATACCCCGCCCCCTTAGCGGCACTTCCTGCCTGCATCTGGTCGAAGCACCGATGTGGCCACTCGACGAATGGTCCAGCTGGCCGAGTACTGTTATTCCTTGCAGCGTGTTCTCTTTCCACTTCGGCGATCTAGCAGTGTCTCACCCGCAGAGTCGATAAGTATAGTCTGTTTGCGGTTTCTTCACATTTTCTGAAGCAAACCTTTGAAAAATCACCTCACGTGTGACCTTACTTAGTTGTTTCCTAAATATGTCACGTATCACAAGCGTTTTGTATGTACCTGTGATAACTTTTTAGTTGAATTGAATTGAACATTTTTCGCATTTTATAATTAGTGGGAGTAAAAACAAGGAGAAAATAGTAGTAAGAAATAGTTTTTATGCAAAATATTATTATAGTCCATTCACGGTTACTTCCAACTTTTCTGAAGCCCTGCTTAAGTTCTACTTCCAGGTTATTCCTCCGCCCCATGCAAACTAAGCTTAACCGAGTCTAGACAATCAGACCAGAGGGGCAACGCACCGCACTCGTGCGCATTCGGTGTAATAATATTGTGCATAAGATATATTTCTTACCAGGCAATACCAACATACCCATTTTCTCACTATATTTATTTACATTAATTATAAACTGTATATAATGATTTATAGAAAGTATATAAGTAAAGGTTCAATTTAACCAAAAATGAGATAATTTTATGGTAATACAAGTATGAAACGCGTGTGATACACGACACATCCAGGATACAACCAAACACATCGTACATGGGGTAATTTTTTTCAAAGGTTTGATTCAAAAGTGTGAAGAAACTGAATTATTTTGATGTAGACGTACTCATACGCCTATTGGTTGCGCAGCACACAGCACCTCATGAGACGAAAAACGTCCGTTCCCGCAGCCTCACGCAGCCAATAAGAGAATTGATACACCTACATCAAAAGAACCGACGCGCATTTTTGTCTCTGTGCCCGTAAGTACCACAAGGTCGGAAGGGCTACGCTACAAATACACAGTAAATCAGGGCACAACACTATCTTACACAGAACAAAAAAAAGAATATATATATATATATATATATGGTTACGACTGCTATCCATAGAGACCGTGAAATTTCGGGAATTAATTTGGCAAGAAGCTATGGACAGTCTCAGTCTTAGATTGCAGTGTGCGGTGTAATGGGCGTTCACTCTCTCTTCCCAGTACACGATTTCTGTCGTTAACGCTGTCCTTGTTCCTGCGTGCGTTGTTGCCTGATACTGATAAGTTATCTTTTTGCTGCCTCGGGGGGAAAAAAACAATGTACGTTGCGTGCGCGCCTTCCAATCACAATGATAGGGTTTCTCACAGGTTCCAGTTTCAAAGGAGCCGCTTAGCTTTGCGCCACGGGATTGGATTCTCTTTAGAGTTGTCAGGGAGGTAAACAGATCAAATTCTCTCCTAATCGGGCCATTTCCTTCGCCACCAATTTGTTACTCAGCCTGACAGTTACGTCGCAATACTGGACTAATCTGGCAACAGTGCGCGCCATTCACACTGCAATCTAAGAGTGGGACGCTTTTTAGACTCCACGTACCTTTGTGTATTCCAGCCTTAGTTAGCTGTTCATTCGCTTATGCTCGAGTTTCGCAGCAGACCAGGGTAAAACATGATTCGGTCCTATTTTACTTGAAAGTAGGTTATTGACTCAAATTCGTTCAGGGCGTGGCCAACAAACTGCGATCCGATTAAAAAAGAAAGCGAAATGTACATGGGTTTGAAGTCTAGCTTGTGCTTAAGTGAATTCGCGAAATTTCCGACGTCTCTAGCTATGCCCCATAGGTGCCTACCTGCGAATCAAGTGCGTTCATTATCGGAGTAACCAAATTCTAATTGGCCCAGCGAAATAAAAACACGCGCGAGCAGTAACCAAAGGAAAACTGCAGAATAGTAAAGTCTTTTTTGGATCCCTTTTTGCGAAAATTAGGTAACTTAACTAAATACGTGTAACAAGTGAAATCATCCAATCACGAAAGTGGATCTGAGGTAAATTGTTTAGAATACAAGTTCCAAAATAATTTCACTATTATAATGTGTCCTTTATCCTACTAATATTATAAATGCGAAAGGTGTGTGTGTGTGTGTGTGTTTTGTGTGTTGTGTGTTTTTTTTGTGTGTTGTGTGTTTTTTTTTTGTGTGTTGTGTGTTGTGTGTGTGTGTTTTTTTTTTATACCACTCAGCTCCATAACGGCTGAACGGATTTTGATGACATTTGGCATGTAGATACTTTATGTCCTGAAATAGGACATACTATACGTTTTATCCCGGTAAATTGTACGGGTCCTGTGGAATAACATCAAAACGTAATTCTGCAACGGCTGGAAACGTGACTGAAATATTTTTTTTCCTCTATAGAGTTTATCAGGCCGCCCAAGGACCTCTGAAACGGCTTAACGGCTCCTATCAATCGATAACAACCGGGACCGAATATTTAACGTGCCCTCCGAAGCCCGGAAGCGCTGAGATGTTATGCCACTAAACGGCAACCCATCCAAATGTGTGCCGCTGGGAAGGTTGCTTGACTTTGGTGATCGATTAAGATCTCTCAGCCAAGCGCAAAAAGTAGAACCTAGGTACAATTATTTCTAAAGCTACAACTTGCTGAAACTCACGTTTTGATTTTCATACATCGACGCTGGAAAGCGGACATGTGGTAACTACGCTATAGTTGCACAGATACACTCCGAAAACAATACCCTACTTCTTGGTTATCTGGCAAAAAATATTTCCTTCCTTTTGGGCTGCCGTAATCAGTTAAAAACCTAGGCCAACATAGTATAATTTTATAATTCTGTTTTCACATAAATTATTTGTCTTTTCCCAATTTATTTATTAGCGTATCACTGTAAAACTCAATTGTACCTTGCGAAGCCGAGCCGGTTCGCTAGTCATTCATAAGATAATAATGTGTCATCTATCAATCATAAAGTAAGAACAGAGTAAAATATTTTGAAGTTAATGCTATTTAAAACAAATGTCGCAGAATTTCTGGGTTTTTATAAATGTTGCATACTTTCTTCCGACCCTCCTCCTGACGTGCTATTTATTCGCTTAGAGTAACACAGAAATTTTCAAATTAACAGTTCTGCAAACACTGAAGAAATAATATTTAATAAAAAAAACGTATTTCGAAGTCCAGTGCGTTACGAAGAGAATTTGCCAATTTTTCATGTTTAATTACTAGTTAGGTGTCCTGGAAGTTATGGCGCTGAACTACGCGATTTATGTTTTTTTTTTTGTGTTATAAAAACTTTTTAACTACGCTTATAATAAAATTCGTATTTACGTACAAAAAGTAAGATAATGTGTATAATTTTACGCCCTGTAAATACACATGGGGTTGCGACGCAAAACGTAAAGGAAAACTGAAAGTGTCGTGCATAAAATTATGAGCAACAGTTATAATGACAACTGTGTTGTAACATAGTTGCTCTGGGGTCGTTCGCTGAGAATCATTGGTTCGTACACAACTCAGGGCAGCATTGGCACTGAACTGCGTCAAAATGCATCTCGATGTTTGCTCTTCACAAATAACGTAATTTAATTCTTGAGTTAATAACTAACTAGTCGAGTTGTAAAAGTGCCGGGAGTGTAAATATTTAATTATCCGAGGCGTTTGCAAGTCAAATAGAAATGGTTCATGTAATTTAATTGCGTAAATCTTTTTTCTGCGTACAATTTAATTTAGGAACGTAACCATGTATGCATCTGTAATTTAATAGAAGTTTTGAGACTCGCTACCCCAAATGTACTCTTCGCTTGTAAATTCCAGTTGTTGATTATTTTTTTAAGTTTTAACTGAAAATTATATATATTTATTTGCTGTTAAGTCCTCGAACAGCGCCAACTGGATAGACTGCGTCCAGATGCATTTGTAAATTAAAATTTTAAATATATCTACACAAAGAAATTCGAGCTATGAACAACATATACGGCAGCAACTGGCTCATCACTAGATTCATTTCGGGGAAAAAAGTGGCCTATTCAACAGTTTCGCCCGGAGAATGGCGCGGAACTTATTGATATCCAATGAATGCATCTCATTGGGTATACTATTAAACAACTTTAAAGTGAAGATAGAATAACTATTGTCGCTACTTGGCCACCATAGTTATACAGGTGGTGGCCAGTAGTTCATAATAGTTAAATTTAATTGGTGCAGACTAAGGGCACCTGAGGATGTTGCTTTAGGGGTAAACAAATTGGCGAGACTGAGCCCCCCTGTAGTCGTTTGCCTGACAGGCTGTTGGGCTGAATACTATGCGTCGGGGAAGGTTGTTGAAGGGAGACGTTTCTCTACTTAGCTGTGACTGCGGCTTTTGGTGAGTTGTCTTCGTTGGTAGCTGAGGCATGGTGAGTTGGGTGGCCCTGGTTCAGGCCNCTGCGGCTTTTGGTGAGTTGTCTTCGTTGGTAGCTGAGGCATGGTGAGTTGGGTGGCCCTGGTTCAGGCCTTCGGGCTGGCTCTAGTTGACGTGCTGTACTCAGCTGGCTTCTTCCTTCGGCTTCGACTGACTCCCTACCACGTCCCGCTGGACTCTCCCTCTCGCTCGATGTGGCGCTTCGCGGCTAAAGCTCACCACTCGTCTTCGCCTTTGGTTGAAGTAGCTGGGTCAGCTCGGCTTCCCTTCTCGGAAGTCCGGGATTGGTTTCCCGGGACTTGTGCTTTCTCTTTGATCTCGGCTGGCGTTCCTCGTCGGAGACCTCGCGTCCCCTCTCCTGCGTCGACGTCTGCCACGACTCGTCTCGAGCTCTCGACTTCTCCGCCTCGGAAACTGCCACTACGTTTTCTGAAATGAATTCATAAGTTCTCGGCACTTCTACTCGGTTTGTCTCGGGAATATTCACATGAAGTTTCGGCTCACGACTCGCCTTCTCGGGGAATGACGCCACTCGGACTGGGCTGCCACTCGTTTGCGGGAATTTACTCATAGTCTCGGCACTGTTCTCGTTACACTACTGTTTACTCCCGTTTCGGCTTCATCTATCTCGTCTCGCGGNTTACTCATAGTCTCGGCACTGTTCTCGTTACACTACTGTTTACTCCCGTTTCGGCTTCATCTATCTCGTCTCGCGACTGAACCGCCGAACTACTCCCGTCTCGGCTGGCGATAATTGCCCCCAAACAATTGACTGTGAACAACTGATTGTACATTACTGCCTGGGGCCGGTCCCGAACTCCGACCCGTTGATACTACTGCCTCTTGCCTAACTGCGTTCTCTGTCTCGCCCACGACTGACGACAACTGAATGATCACAACTGCCCGACGACCATTGAATGANTGCGTTCTCTGTCTCGCCCACGACTGACGACAACTGAATGATCACAACTGCCCGACGACCATTGAATGACTGACCGCGACTAAATGACCACAACCGAATGACCACGAACCTTGGCTGCTCCTGAATTTAACCCGTCTCTCGATATATTCAATTTGGCTGTCAGCGATTTGTGTCGACTCTTTGTCCCTGAAGGGGCCGCATTGAGCGTGCAAAAAACATATCCTATTTGTGTCTCCTCAGCTGCTCTCGCACTCAAACTAGGGGTGGAGGGCGGGGTGTAGCAAGTGTCTCGGGGGTTCCTGTAAGCTGTGTCGGCAGTATCTCGTCCTGGGGGTTACCCTGCTTCCTTCGAAGAGGGCTTATATCAGATAATTTTCGGGACGTTTCCTCTTTCCTTCGGCCGCGGTACATCCCCGAAAGTTTTTATACGTGGGGACTTCCCCGGGGATTATTTGTCAGGGTGTGAATACAGCGCAATTCCTATCCTCTGTACCCGTCACGCGTCACTATTTTGGGTCCTTCCAAGTTAACATCTGGGAATATTAATGTCATAACGTAATGCCAAAATAACAAACAAAAATTTGTTTTAATAGTTAATTTAATTGTGAGTTTACAAATGCCATGTAAATCATGATATTAGAAAACCTGTACCCAATACCGGACACATTATTCTTAACACAAAAATTTTATCAAAGTCAACATACATGACAAATTAACTTAAAATATATCATTTTAAGTAATTTTATTTGAGAGTGATTATTTCTGCAATTGTTGACAGTGTTCATACACAGAGTATGCCATATTGTCGCTGTCAGCACATGCAACATGATCCCAACTGCCGCACTTTCAACACTGAACTCAGTCATCCTCAAGACTCTCTCCACAAAGAACACATACAGTCTTTTCGGACCCACCTCCACTTGCTTTCTTGTCCTTATATCCATTATTGCAGCCTACTGAAGCCTCCATTTTGGAAAAGCAGTTTCTGATGTCGACTTCTTTCTAGGTCGATTCTTGACTTCATTTCTTCTTTTCTTTTTGTCAAAAATGTGTCCTTTCCCCTTATTCGTTATTCTTTTTGTTTTGTCTGCCACTTAATTTCTTCTTTTGACTTCCAGCATTTTTTTATTGGGTGAAGATGTCAAAATTGTGCTCTTTTCTCCTNTGCCACTTAATTTCTTCTTTTGACTTCCAGCATTTTTTTATTGGGTGAAGATGTCAAAATTGTGCTCTTTTCTCCTATTTTTTTTTCTTGCAATGATATTCCTCTTCGGATCACAAGTAACGGAGGAGATCTGCTCAATGGCACTGTGAGAGGTCTTGGAAGTAGAAGAAACAGCAATGTCGACAAAACATAAGTAAAATTTGTTCCCTGCAGTATTATTATTTTTATTGAACTGATGTGGCAATTCCAGTTGCTCTGCAAGATCATGTGCCATTTTTAAAAGTTATTTNTTTTTTTTTCTTGCAATGATATTCCTCTTCGGATCACAAGTAACGGAGGAGATCTGCTCAATGGCACTGTGAGAGGTCTTGGAAGTAGAAGAAACAGCAATGTCGACAAAACATAAGTAAAATTTGTTCCCTGCAGTATTATTATTTTTATTGAACTGATGTGGCAATTCCAGTTGCTCTGCAAGATCATGTGCCATTTTTAAAAGTTATTTTACATTCACTGGTAAAAAAAAAACAACTGTCCAGGTACTTTCGGTGTTCCACAAGATCAGTTTCTAAACTATCATCAGACGTGTTTCGAAATCTTCCCATTGAAGGTGCCACGTTAATTGAATTACAGTGTTTAATAGTACAAACACGCATCNAGACGTGTTTCGAAATCTTCCCATTGAAGGTGCCACGTTAATTGAATTACAGTGTTTAATAGTACAAACACGCATCTCGCAAAGTGCTTTTAGGTATCCGGAAAAGTGCCTAGTTATTTCTCTAAAACTGAAATTCACAGCCAACACGGCATTTATAGCATTTTTCAATTTATCTTCATCCCATTTTCCTTTTTTGGATGCAACCATCGTGTTAAAATATCACTGAAAACAAACAACGCTTATAGTATGTTTTACACGATATTTTCTTTTCTGTCCGGTACTGGGAACATAGCCATTGTCCGGTAGTGAAGTCACGCGAGAAGTTAGAAAACATTGTATGAAACCTAAGCAAAATTACGTCAATGTAAACACAGCATTTTAATCTCTGCTCGTGTGAAAGCTTTAGTAAAATATAATAAACGTGTTGAACTCGCCTGAAGCGAGTCAAAAAACTGTGCAAAACGTTAACTGCGTAGCGCGAAAAACAGGCGATCCACATTTGTACAACGAGTTCCTCAGCTACCTGCAGGGACAACCACCGAGTGTAGGATTATCCTGGAAGAAGAACTTCAGCAGGGCTTCAGGAAAGTTGGATGTAACCGCGAATGGACTATACCAACGCCTCTAAACGTTAAACAGCTCTGTGGTTTCCACGTAACGAATGAAAGGGGTTGGTTGGGGGGGGGAGGGAAACGAAGAGAGGAGAAGTAGGAGGCAACCCGTGATCTGAGGGTAAACCGGGTTTCGTGGAAAAAAGAACCTTCCCGCAGTCGTAAACGAGCCATTTAATTTGTGGAAATCCGCCGGCATGCGTGTGTGTATGTATGTGAAAGAGCACTCTCTCGCGCACGAGTATCACTCACTCCCCCATGTGCCCCTCCTACAACGATAAATAAATAATAGCAGGGTGTGCGCGGGCGGAAAACTGTTGAGCCCCGTGTTTCGGCTAGGGGGTGGCGCCGGCAGAAATTGCAGGGCAGCCAACCGCGGACGGGTTTTTAAGGGGTGTGGGGGTGGAAGGGGGTAGCGCTTTTCAGGGTGGCCAAGAGCCATGCCACGGCCGGCAAGCACGCCAAGCTGCGTTCGGCGGGACCCCATCGACCACGAGCGCGCGTATTATTTTTAATAATGGGCCGCGGTGGTGTAGTGGTTAGACTAGCCGCCTCCCACCTAGGCGAACCGGGTTTTCGCGTGTGGGAATCGTGCCGGACGATGCCGCTGGTCGCCGGGTTTCCTCGGGTGTCTCCCGTTCCCCCAAGCTCTTTCATTTCGGCGCTGCTCCATAGTCACCTCGCTTCACCCTCATCGGCTCTCAAGATCTCGATGTTAACAGCCGCCCAGGTCTCTTCACTCACGCACTCTTTTTTTTAAATCAGTTATATTACTTCGTCGCCGTGCTCGAGGTGACAATTTCGTTATTTAATAATTTGTGATCTAAAGGTTTGATTTCAGAATAATTTTTGATAATTCAGAAGTACTCGTCATAATCGACCAGTGTTAGGGACGAACTAGTATACGTACGCTCAATAAATTCAAGGGTATTTAAGTGTGCAGGTCACCCATAAAATTCATTATTTTATAACTGTACAAAAATACCGCTCACTAGTAAGTACTGTTCACTTGCAAAAATTTATTAGATCGTTTAGTTTTACGTTATGGAATGTCAAAATCACAATCTTAGTGGTTTTGGAACGTACAAATAAATTAAAGCAAAAAAAATATCTNTTACGTTATGGAATGTCAAAATCACAATCTTAGTGGTTTTGGAACGTACAAATAAATTAAAGCAAAAAAAATATCTGCAGAAAAATTTAACATAAGTGACTGAAAGATCGTGTATTTGTTCATACGCTTAGCAAAATATATTTAACACAGAATCATAGGCTACAAAAAATAAAAACTCCTTATTTTANTACGTTATGGAATGTCAAAATCACAATCTTAGTGGTTTTGGAACGTACAAATAAATTAAAGCAAAAAAAATATCTACAGAAAATTTAACATAAGTGACTGAAAGATCATGTAGGTATTTGTTCATACGCTTAGCAAAATATATTTAACACAGAATCATAGGCTACAAAAAATAAAAACTCCTTATTTTAATTAATTTTTAAAAATTGCGAAAACATTTTATAGCCTGATTTTAAATATTTCTTAAAGTATATTCCGGTAACTTATTTTAACACGGATTATCTCATTTCGGTGAACTAGTTTTTATTATTTGTATGTCCCTAAAATTGTGATATGGCAAAATACATGCTGTCTAAAAATGTTTATGCGAGTAATTCATACTTGTAAGTAATATCTCAAAGTTGAACAGCATTTCGTACAAAAAACTTAAATAAAGAGAAGTGTTAGTGTAGACAGTTCACGATAAACTGGGCACTTTTGAAAGTTTTGCTTAAGATCTACTTGTATACATATTATGTAGTCTTCCACCATATGTAGAATTAACATTGCCATGTGCTTGCTAACTTTTTGTGTGAGTCGATCAAGTGAAACCATGAAATTATAAGAAAAGTGTTTAAATATTTAATACATTTTTAAATTCTTACACTAAATGCATTAAAAAAACAAAGATCAAAAGAAATGATTTCAGTATTCATAAATGTTTCCGTAACACTTTTAATTCAATGATACGGANAAAAAAACAAAGATCAAAAGAAATGATTTCAGTATTCATAAATGTTTCCGTAACACTTTTAATTCAATGATACGGAATGGAAATACTTTCCTTTCATAGTTACCAACTTTGCTGGTGTGGTGTGATAGCATCCTCCCACATGTTTATTTGTTTACATCGTAACTGAGTCAGTATATTTTTATTGAAACACATTTGTTTTGTTTCATTGCGTTTCATTTAGTTTGAATAGAATTGTATCTTTAGGACCACTCTCTTAAATTTCTTTATAATTTTGTTTTCTTAATTATTGTAATTTTACTACAAAGTGCAGTTTATATTCAGTGGTAAAAAATAATGTAATTTTATTTTCTCTTTGCAGCAGGTTGATACCTCCCTATTGCTATGGCGTATAGTAGGTATGGAATCTGCTCTCGGCGTAAGACGCCAGCACTTGATGCTAGCCCTCCGTGTTAGGGCGTAGGAATATGTCGACACTATTGTCTCTGGGTCCAATTTACCAAATAAATTCACCTTGTTTTCAAGTTACCCTAAATCAGTTTTATTTATGCTTAACAGGGTCACTTCTACAGGAACAAACGAGACAACTCTCCCCTCCCCTTTTGCTACGAAGGCTACGTATGGCTCGACGCGGGGATTTGCGTCGTGGGGGAGCAAGATTCTTCACACTTCCTGTATGGCTTTACTTATCTGACTTGAGGCGCTGGTCTTCTCTCGGCCGGCGACCTCTGGACCACTTCGTCACTCGGTAGGCAGACTGGGACGTCTGGGCTGCGACAGGTCCTCCCGGTTGGCGTCTCGACGCCTCCTCTCGTATCGGCTCCGCACTGCTCGATTGACGACGGCCGACTGCCGTTGGCGTCTCGTCCCGGATTCACTCCGCACTCCTCGATTCCCGTCGGCCGACTGCCGGTTTTCTCGGACTCTTCCTTCCGCACGTCTCGCTTGACTGTCTCCGACTGACGTTGACGTCTTCANCTCGATTCCCGTCGGCCGACTGCCTGTTTTCTCGGACTCTTCCTTCCGCACGTCTCGCTTGACTGTCTCCGACTGACGTTGACGTCTTCATGCATTCTCGCGAACTCGTTTCTCTCGGCTCCGGTCCACACTCCTCGTTTGACGAAGGCTGACTGATCCGTTCCTCCCTTTTCCTCGCGGTTTTGTATGCTCGTTCGCCATATTGAACTAGCATCCCCTCTGCACGTGGCCGGGCTGCTCGCTGCTTCCCCAGGGTCGTAAAACACGTGTGCGGCACTCCGGCGCACGTGGGTCCGGCGTTGTCCCTCGATTCTGGCATGGAAGTTTATTGTTCCGTTCTGCACATGCGGGAACACTTGGGTGGCCTCTTGGTTCGGCGCACGTGTTCTTTCCGCTGTACCCGGATATCGTGTGGCTATTATTCCCGCCCGCTCGCCAAAAGCTCTCATGGTTTATTGCGGTAGCCAGCCTGGGACAGACACAGCCGATGGTGTGAACTTGGCGTCCCTTGGTAGCTGCAAACGCAGCTGTGCCCGTGCACGTGTGTCTTCCGTTGCCTCCGGATATCGTCTGCACGTGCAGGAACATTTGGTAGCACGCCTTGCGGCTGCGAGGCGCGGCTGCGCCTTCCTGGCGTCATTCTTCCAGCACGTCCGCAAAACCCTTAGTATTTATTGCGGTCGTCCGCCTGTGAGTTTCACCAGAGCGTGTCTTCTGACGAATAAACTGTATTTAGGGACGCAGGACGCGTCAAGCTTATTTAAAACGTATGTGTGCAAGTTTATTTTTGCACCTCAGACAATAAACTTTTAATATTTTTTTATCTAATTTTGTGATAACAGGATATGACGTTATCTTGGATATTTTTCAGTGTCATTGTCTTCGTATGTGAACCAGGGACTCTCAACTCAGACATGATAGAAGGCAGTCCACAGCAATTTTTCTACGGAGAGTTCTCAGTAAATCTTGCCAAGACTGCACAGCGTAAGCTTAGGAGAAGTGTTGAGAGGCGCCTCGAAGTTCTATAAATGTGTGTGGACAAGCGAGAGTCCTGAAACGCCAGATTTTAGATTTTGAATGGGTTTTATTCAACCGACGCTGCCGACTCTACTTCGGAAGGATGAGTATTCCTTAAGACGTATGCTACCATGTAGTCATCACACATCAATGAATTTTTCTGCTTCTCATCAAGAGTTAAATTATTTCTGGTACTTATTACCATTCATTTTATTTGGAAGTTTTACAGGTTTAACTACCTAGGACTTTCCAGAGGTCTGAGATTTTTAATTATAGCATGCATTCTAGCCGAGTTGTAATAAATTCCAGTATCTTAATTTGGGACTCTGATAATTTTGTTTAATTGAAGCCAGAAACTCCAGTATCAGTTATGTTGTCACGTAATTTGAACTTTATCGTGGCTCACAAAAGAGTGGTGATAGTCAATTTGATTTTAAAATTTTAAATTTGTGTGACTTAGTTACAGTACAATTTACTCTAATTACAGATTGATTTAATTTTAATTTCCACAGTTATCTCATGAATTTTCGTTTTCAACAATGTCCAATTTCATTTTTAATAAACATAATTTTTCCAGTTAATGTCTGTCATGTTAATGCAGTGTCGTCTGTAGTTAGCATATTTTATTGGTTGAATTCTGACAAAGGCTATGAATTCTCATGTGCCTAGTGTATTTTTGAGTGCTTTTCTGTTGTAAATTACCAAGGGTTACTGCTTTTATGTGTCTTGCTGCCTATATTTTCTGCCGTTTAAAAGCTATCAATTTGGAAATTAGTAAGTTTTCTTTCCATGTACGTATTCTCTAAGGTGGCGCACGCACGAGTTGGTTGTCAGATTACAAGGAGAAAGGCGCCGGCGTCTGACAAATACTCGTACACTCACACTGACTTACTTAAATATAGTTTTTCCCAACTATGCAAACAATGATTCATTCATTTATCATTCACTGGACGCATTGCAGTTAGCGTTCCCGTTAAATTTTATGAAGTGTGGGACAGTGACATTCTTCAAAAGTTATTTTTTTTTAAGTGTCCAGTTTACCGTGAACAGTTTATAAAAAGAAGTATATATTACACATCAGACAATTGTTAAAAATAAGTAGGCCTATTATTTAGTTACGCAGGGGAGATTTTAATTTATATTATTGTTAGCTAATTGACTAATATCGAGCTCCACCTCAACTCAAAGCCGGAGGCTGATTTGGACTTGTGGTTACCGCGGTTAGCACATTAGTCTTAGAGGCGACTCCGTGGTCCATCCTGCTCGGCACGCATCATGCACACTGTCCAAGTGAAGAGTGAACAGATGTGGGAGGCTCTTGATATCGAGGTCTTGAGAGACGACGAGGGTGAAACGAAGCATGGCGGAGCGCCGTAATGCACGGACGGGGGAAACGGGAGATCCCCAAGAAAACACGCCAACCAGCATCGCCCAGGGAACCCGGTTTGCATAAGGTGGGAGGCGAGTAGCTTAACCACTACACCACCGCACAGTGAAAAGACANATGCAAGGACGGGGGAAACGGGAGATCCCCAAGAAAACACGCCAACCAGCATCGCCCAGGGAACCCGGTTTGCATAGGTGGGAGGCGAGTAGCCTAACCACTACACCACCGCACAGTGAAAAGACATTTTTCCTTCATTTTACAGATAAGTGATAGTAAAATATTCTCCAGAATTGTCCTAAAACTACGGACACGTTTCTTTAAAAAAAAAAACTAATTATACCGGAACGGGAATTGAACCTCAATAAAAAATTCTGTCATCTACAACTCTTTCACCTACGAGCTTCTTGCGAGAAAACAGCGTGTTACGTTTGTGTTTCTAATAGTTACTTGGGAACCTCTTTCAGTTTCTTGTAATATTTGCGTGTTTAAGGGTTGATAACTGTTACATACGCACGATGCTACTTTCTGACGTTAGGTCTTAGTGGTGTGGTAACCTACCTGTTACACAAACGAAAATTTTCTGGTTACAGTGGCGAAGAAACATTCGTGTCGACTCAGCATTCTTCGTTCCCGAAACCCGATGCTGTAGGAAGCACGAAGACTTTCCGTATTTTGTATTTACGGAGCTCAGCTACATTTTCCGTCGTTACGGACTACGTTTCCGTATATTGGCCCTACTTTTTCCGTATATGTCTCCTTAAATATACGGAAATGTTTAACGGTGTAGAGAATAGGCCCTGTTTAAGGCGTTCATTTGGACTCTGTTGTTTCTGGGCCTCGCGGTATCGTTCCTTGGAACCCAATTTGGCGTCCCAGTGGAGTTTGCAGCCCGCTGACCTAGTTGCACTTCTATGTGAGATGGCGCGTTCAAGCAGGCCGTCGATCTAAGGCCTGCCCACGCCATCATAACACAATGCTGTCGGCAATCATTTGTTCAGCATTCGTGAGTGAGTGAAGAGATTTGGGTGTTTCTTAACATCGAGGTCTTGAGAACCTATGAGGGAGAAACGAGGTGAGTATGGAGCAGCGCGGGAATGCAAGGGCGTGGGAAACGGGAGATCTCCGAGGAAACCCGCCGACCAGCGACATCGTCCGGCGTGATTCTCAAGTGCGAAAATCCGGGAGCGACCCCGTGAAGAATAGAGCCCAGGTTCACCTAGGTGGGAGCATTCGGATCATCACGTCAAAATTTTAACTAAAAAAAGATATTTTAAAGAAATTTAATTTTAAAAAGATAAGCGTATTTACTTTATATAATTAACTATCAATATACCTGACAGTTATTTAGTCGAATTACAAATTTATCACTAAATTTTATAGTATATTATGGTAACGATAAACAAAGTTAATTATATTTGGAACAAAAATTATGATCATTCAACACAGTTCTGTATTTCAGAGTAAGTTAACTATCCATTATTATGAATTATAATTTTTTTATACGTTGGGCTTATTTGACAGTAATATAGTGATTTCGTTATTTAGTAAATTGGTATTTAGTAATTTTGTTACGAACTAAATACTGAACTACCTAACACGAAATCATTGCAGTATACTAAATTTGTCACGTGTCTCTTTAGTTAACTCACATTGGAACATAGTCCGAGTCACCACATAAGCGCACAAGACTACACAAGTAAGAGGAGGGAACGTAACAAGCAATGGACAGAGAGTTGCGACTCTTGTATTCTATAGAGAGCCTAGAGTGCACGTCATAAATCCCGCCAACTTGTACCATTCTCAATCAATACCTATGTGAACGATCTTGTCGGGCAATAGTATAACTAGTTGAAACTCTTAGGGGCGTTCATAGGGTTTAAACGGTTTCGTACGTTTTCAGCATTTTACATCCATTTTCGTCGTGAGTTGAAGAAAAAAATAGCCTGAAAAGTATGACAATGGAAAAAAATGTGGCTTTTAAAAATTGTTTAAAAAATTTACAGGGATTTAAAATTTATATATATTTTTTGTACAAATCTTAAATTAGAATAAAACAATTTATAGTTTAGGATACAGCTGAAAATAATTGCTCATGTTATTAGTGTGTCATGGAGATTATTTCTAGGAAATAAGTTCCCTGGCTCGCTCGTTTTTCAATTAAAAGGTTTTATGTTAAATTAACAGTCAAAATAGCTATAAGTTAACCTCAGACATGCAAGATTATACTTTGGAGTTGCGTATATATTAATGACTCTAATTCTGAGGGGATTGTGAATAGGAGTTTTGTCAACATAATTTTATAAAGTATACTTATAAAATAAATATTTTCGGCCAGGCTGTATAAAACACCAAATCACTGACGTCGAATTTGTTTTCTGTATAAAACATATGTTTCTGTATTTAAAATATAGGACAACTAACACAGGTAGAAATGAAAACTAAAAATCAACATTTTCTGTATAAATATTTCCAGTGAAATTTTTATAAAAAACATTAATAAAAATTTGCATGCTGTGAAGCCATGCAGATGCAAAATAAAATCGCTGATTAAATTCGGTTTCCGTGTGTTAAATTTTCAGCAGAAATTGTGATTTTAACCGGTAATAAGTATGAGCTCGTCTGACAATGAAACCATGAGGTACAAACGTTTTGCTGGTATTAACTTTTCGTTAGCAAAGTTGTTTGCTTTTCAACTCGTGTTTCTGAACTTGACTGATGACAATAAAGTGTTTCCGCTAAACCAGAACACCAAAAATCGCCGCTCGGATAAAACGCGATATTTTTCGGTAACTTTTCGGCCGCGAAAATAATTAAATTGTATTTTTTGGTTCCACATCCGTTTTACGCCACTGTAAACGGAAGAATAATGAAGTATTCAAAGAGATTTGCTTTTATAAAATACTGTCGAAAATGCTGTGTGTTGGACACACGAGCAATTTAAGCAATGCGTTGTGAACTGCCCTCTGCCAGCTCGCTGGAGAATCTGCGTGATTTTCGTGACATCATATCGCCCCCGGCGATCAAAGCGGCATTTGGCACTATACATTTTTTTCTTTTATTGTATTCGGATCAGGCACTCGCACAAATCCGACAAAAGGTGGCTCTCCGGATTCGACTTTACGCTTTCGTTTACAAGCGGAATGATATATACTGCCAACATTTAAATACTGTGGTTTACTGCAAAGTGACGCCGCTTTCAATGAATCTCCTAACGTTTATGTAACTGTAGGCGAAAGTGCTTTGGAAGCTGGAGGCAACTGTTTTCACCGTGCGATCTGAGCGGACTGCTTTTTTTCATACGAGGCAGGTACAAAAATTAAAACTATATCGCAGAGTACTCACGAAGACACAGGTGAGATAGACGCTTATTCCGCGAACTAGAGCCGCACAAGCCAGCAAAATGGCGCCACCAGCCAGCAACATGTCGGATCGCCGTTCGTGAATCAGCGTCTGGTAACTTACCTGCCATCCGGCAGACTAGCCAATAGGGAACCTTTTACAGAACGCAGTAGCCAGTTACGACACTAGGCGCGTTCTCAAATCTTAGCGACAACCAATCAGAAAATGGGTCACGCCCACATCAAAGGAACCGCGATTTCGTTTCGTCTCTGTGTACTTATGTATTCTGTGCCNCCGCACAAGCCAGCAAATGGCGCCACCAGCCAGCAACATGTCGGATCGCCGTTCGTGAATCAGCGTCTGGTAACTTACCTGCCATCCGGCAGACTAGCCAATAGGGAACCTTTTACAGAACGCAGTAGCCAGTTAGACACTAGGCGCGTTCTCAAATCTTAGCGACAACCAATCAGAAAATGGGCACTCCCACATCAAAGGAACCGCGATTCCGTTTCGTCTCTGTGTACTTATGTACTCTGTGGCNTCTGTGTACTTATGTATTCTGTGCCTAAATTGAAGAATGTTTTAAGTTTCCTAACTAGAGAATCACTTCGAAAATCTGAACGTAAGGAAACTTATGTACAGTTAACGATAACTCATTCCTATATACTACAGCAGGTTGAAATTTTAACTTCGTATATTTACTAACTTAATCAACTCTTTCATTCCCACGTTAATTTATAATTTCTAGTGTGCAAGTTGGAAAATTTTTTGATGCGTCCTGTACTTAAGTTGGCAAAGTGATATGAACCAGTCATAAACTAGCGCAGTAGCATGGTTTAGGAATTAATATTTGTCACGCAATTAGTTCTTCATACACTCTACATCCATTCATCAACACTTTCCACGCCCCTTCTTTTGTTGCGTCAAAACCGCGGTGCTGTTTAATGTTTCGATGCCTTGGTATGGGGTGTTTGCGGACATCTGATCATTTTTGAAAGCTCTGGTTAGGATCTACTTATCTGTCGATTTATATCATTCCCCTAAACGTAAAATTAACATTACTGAGGAGTCCACTCATCTCACTGAAGCGTCTATCAGGTGTATAGTATATTCGCGGATTCTTTACACTTTTATAATCACGTGTTTGGATATTTCCTCAATATGTCACGTGTCACATGTGTTTTATACTACTGTTATCACAAATATCGTAGTTTTTGTTAAATTTAACTTTTACTTATGTTTTATGTATAAATTATAATAACTCATTTATTATCATGAAAAAAAGGGTAGAAAATAGTTGTGTTGGTAACGATTAGTAAGAAATATTACTTAGGCACAATATTATTACACTGGATGCGCACGAATACTGTGCTTTGTCCCTTTAGTGTAATTTTATAGACTTTGTTAAGCTTTGTTTGAATGAGGTGCAGTAATATCCTGGAAGTAGAACTTTAGCAGGGCTTCACAAAAGTTGGAAATAACCGGGAATCCACTATAACTGTGAAATTGTAAGAAACGTACCTTTGTTACAAATATGCAAATTATTGCTATTATATGCATAAAATAAGCAGACATTAGCTAAATAAAATATGTTCAAGCTTCTACACTGTAAATACTACATCAAGACATGACACTACTTTTCCTAATTCACTGTCAACTTTACCACCTCTCGCCTCGCGTGCGAGCTCCTGTTACGTGCGGGCCGGCTCTGTGGGAGGGGTGACCCACCTCGACCCTCCTCTCCCCCCAGGCAGGTCTGCTCGCGGTCCTGTCGCCGGGTGGCCGGGAATGATTGACAGCTGCCCTGGCTGGTGTCGCAGCCCATCCTCCCCTGGTGGAGAAGCCGACGACTTTAGTGGATGCGCAAGAATATTCTGGGAACTAGGGCCCTCTGCGCAACGCGGCATTTAGAGAAATTTCTGGGTGTTGGTCTACGAACCTATAAATATCGAGCGGTCCGAGGGTAGGCAGTCTTTTTGTGGAAGCCAATTGGCTGAGTGCGGAGATTGAGCGACGTGTGGCGCAGCGAGGGACATCACCGAAAGGGACGGACGACAACGGGAGATTGCGAGGCGACGGCGGACGAGGTGTTTGTGGTGTGAACGGACGAGAGGGCGTGATACCCGACGAGTGAAGGCTACTGTGCATGAGGGTGCTCGAAAATCTCTAGAACATTGCGGACTGGTGGGACCTGGACTAAACTGTGGTGGGGCTATATGAACATGTGATATGGACAATTTTTAATATAGGTACTGTCCAATATGGGCATATATATAATTTATAAAGTAATTCATTAGGTTTTGATGCACTGTCTGTTATTACTGATTTTAGTAATTTGATTACATTAATTTTTGAGGTAATTGTAAATTGCACTGATTGAATTTATTAATTGTGAAAAGCAATGCATATAAATGTATTATGAGCTATTAAGACAAGAGTATTATCTTTGAATTATTTTCAATAAATTAGGAAATTATAATAACATATTTTATTTAATTAAGACATCCATCCCTTAACGAACCTGGTTTAGCCCACTCACTTTAAGAAAATTATATCAATATTTAGTTGCAGGCAGTGACATTTTCCATATAATAGTTTCAAAAGTGATCACTTCGCTGCGAACAGCCTATAATTTGTAATCACTTGTGCCAAAATAACGGTAAGGATTTAAAAAGACTATCCCGTAGCTTTATTCATGCCTTGTANGAGGTGTTTGTGGTGTGAACGGACGAGAGGGCGTGATACCCGACGAGTGAAGGCTACTGTGCATGAGGGCGCTCGAAAATCTCTAGAGCATTGCGGACTGGTGGGACCTGGACTAAACTGTGGTGGGGCTATATGAACATGTGATATGGACTATGTTTAATATAGGTACTGTCAAATATGGGCATATATATATAATTTATAAAGTAATTCATTAGGTTTTGATGCACTGTCTGTTATTACTGATTTTAGTAATTTGATTACATTAATTTTTGAGGTAATTGTAAATTGCACTGATTTAATTTATTAATTGTGAAAAGCAATGCATATAAATGTATTATGAGCTATTAAGACAAGAGTATTATCTTTGAATTATTTTCAATAAATTAGGAAATTATAATAAAATATTTTATTTAATTAAGACATCCATCCCTTAACGAACCTGGTTTAGCCCACTCACTTTAAGAAAATTATATCAATATGTAGTTGCAGGCAGTGACTTTTTCCATATAATAGTTTCAAAAGTGATCACTTCGCTGCGAACAGCCTGTAATTTGTAATCACTTGTGCCAAAATAACGGTAAGGATTTAAAAAGACTATCCCGTAGCTTTATTCATGCCTTGTATGCAACCAAATTAAAAGCAATTTTTTTTTCGAGTGCTCAATTGTGTTTGGAACACCAGCTTACGGTGCCAGAGGTTCTGGGTTCGAATTCCTGTTTAGGCACAACTATTTGTGTGTGCCGAGCTCAGGAGTAAGTGCTGGCTAAAAGCTTTAGGTCAGTCACAGCTTATCACGTTTACAGATAAAAATTGTTTGAGAAGGCACGTATTAGGGAATTGTCCGACAAAAGTAGCTGGAATTGGGGGGGGGGATACAAAATCACTGTAAAAGACAAAATATAACTGCTATAGTCGGTTTGTGGTTTGCTTTTAACTTTTCTGAAGTCCTGCTATTCTTCCGTGCCATACAAACCAAACTTACCCAAGTCTAGAGAATTACGTACACCAAAGGGACAACCCACTGCATTTGTGCGCATCCTGTCTAATAATATGTTGCACGAGAACCGTTTCCTACTAGGCATTGCCGACTCACGTGGTGTTTCTTCTCTGTGCTTTTTTTAACGTTCATTATATATGAAATGTTATAATTTGTATATAAAATCCTAGTAAAAGCTCAATATAACACCAAAAAAAAAAAATACTTTTGTGTTAACACAAGTATAAAAGGCTTGTAATACAGGGCATATTTAGGATACAACAAAATACGTCATGCGTGGGGTGACTGTTCTAAAAGGTTTCATTTCAAAAAAAGCGTGAAGATACCGTGAATAGACTATAACTAGTAACAGTCACATATCGCTTAAATTGCTTTCATGAACAGCGGGAACATATAATAATAAGAAGACAGTTTTCCTTGAATAGTTTTGTTTCGCAACCGTACTCACTAGACAGTCGCGTGCTCAGAACTTTGTACACCCCTCGATAAAATTCCAATCATTTCACTGAACCACATCGCGTGCCACGAAAGTAGGTGGATGGCGGAGGGGAAAAAAAAAAATTGTTCAACCTGAAATATTCCAAGGACCGGGAAATTTGATTTCGGTTGTCTCGAATCGTCTTGTGTCGGCGGATACACTGTAATACGTGGGGGAGAGGAGAGGAGCAAAAAAAAAAAAAAAAAAAAAAAAAAANATACTGCCGGCCAGATAGATACAGACTGTTACCAAAACATAGCTCTCGTCACTGTTGCGTATACACTGAAAAAAAAAAAAAAAGTACAAAATGTTCTGTATAGCAAAGGAAAGCATTTCTTTGAGGCTAACTTGTTTACAGTAACATAATCTTCCTTTAGTTTGAAGGGAGGGTTAAAGAACGTATGTTTGCTGCTCAGTTTCTTCAAGCTTTTTAAATCAAACGTTTGGAAAACCACCCCACGTATAAAGTGTTCCGTTGTTTCCTCAATATGCCGTGCATCGCAAGCGTTTCAATCTTCTGTTAACATTAAAGTACCTTATTTTTGTTAAATATATTTTTACTTATTTTTTTTTTCTGTAAATTAAAATATTTCATTTATAATCAATACGAATTTAAAAATGCGTGTTTGTAATGCCTGGTAAGGGAGCGTTCTCGTGCAAAATATTATTAAACTGGATGCGCACAAATGCGTTGCTTTGTATTTTGGTGTAATTTTCTTTATTTGGTTAAACTTTGCTTGCATGAGGCGGAGGAATAGCCTGTAAGTACGCAGAACTTTTTCAAGGTTTTACAAAAGTTGGGACGCTACCATGAATAAACTATATTGAACTTTTTCTTTATACATTTTTGTTTAATGTCAATAGTACCTTCNAGTTGGGACGCTACCATGAATAAACTATATTGAACTTTTTCTTTATACATTTTTGTTTAATGTCAATAGTACCTTTCTTTCTAGCAAATAAAACAATTCCCGTGAGCTTGTTTTCTTTACAGTAAAGAAACTTTGCTGTGTGCCAAAGGAGAGAGATAAGTGATTTAAAGAATTTCTTTAGTTGATTCTAGTTTTTAGTATATAACGCAACTTATTAAACGGTAGGCTGGCANTAAGTGATTTAAAGAATTTCTTTAGTTGATTCTAGTTTTTAGTATATAACGCAACTTATTAAACGGTAGGCTGGCAAATAAAAAGTTATTTGAAGACAAATTTAAAGAAAATATGAAATCCAATAACTGACCTTTAAATACTGACAAATAAATTATCTAACACTTCTGTTGTAGTATTTTGGTTTAGTTAACATGCGCCAATGTATTTTACCCGAGACAGTTTGACGTGGTTGAAAATTGTCTACGTTGATATTTAGCAAATAACAAAGATTCCTCACAAATATTTCCCAGTTGTATAAGTATTACATTTTTAGAATATCAGCTTAGGAGTTTTCTCGGAGCAGTGCAGTGCCGACGCGTTTCTGAAATGCGATTGGCTCGCGTGACCTATGACGTCAGTGCCTTACAGTGCAGTGCTGACAGAGTTCGCCAACTTTTAACTCTGGGTCGGCAGCTGATTAGCAGCCGATCGGCAGGGTGGGCGTGATTCGCTATCAATAAGTCACGATGAACGAACCAATGAAATGCGAGGTCGATGTGCGCACGCGCAAAGAAAGGCGGGAAAACGATACAAGTAGCAAGTGTTTTTATTATTTATAGTAGTGAGTGGGTTGACTGTAGAAATATAAAATAAACAAACGAGAGGTCGTAAACAAAGCGATCGCCCTGCCACCTATAACACATAAATAGAATTACTCTCGTCAGCAGGTGATCAGCATTCATTGTAGCACGCAGGTAGCGACGATCATCGCTGCAGTCTGAATCAGCAGTTAGCATCAGCCCATTGTAGCAGGGCTATTACTAGGAACCTCGTCGACCGCAGTACAAGTTCATTTCCTGATTTTCATTATTAAATGCTTCAAGACCTTAAACACCACTATCACGGCGAACCGCAAAAAAAAAAAACATGGCATTACGTAATTTAGTTTGGGAGTCACCCTGTTGTTCCGGACGAACCTCGGAGACCGCAAACCATGTCATCAAGGAGGGTACACTTGTGACCGGAGCTCTGGCCAGGCCACAGGAAACATTCTTTCACACAGCCCTCCCCGACGAACGAAAAAAAAACCTGCTTTTTTTTAACCTCCCTTCCTTTCCCCGATTCCCACACAAATCCCTAGGGCTTCAGACAACGAAGCGTGTTATTTTCACATCCATTCGCAAAAATGTTGCCCCGAAAGCGTGTAATTTGTCCATTTGGGAGAGTTTTCAAGTGTTTAGGGAAGGTGTATTTGTTTTTTATGAGCGCGTACGTGGGATACTTGGCGAGCCCGAGAAGAGAGACGGTGCCAACTCTGTGATACCGCAACCTACTTGGGATACTTAACTCAAAGTCCTGTTCACACGCACCAAACTTACAAACGCTGAACGATTAAGGGCGTTTGCCACGGGAAAATGTGTTATTTTATATTTGAGCCGTATATTGTTCAACTTGTAGGCATTGTCTGAGACTATCTTACCCTCAGATAAAATATTTTTAGACTGCATGGTTTTTACAATATAACACGTCAAAGTCAAAATTTTACTTTTTTTGTGATGTACAAATAAAATAAATCAAACTGTTTGCAGAAATTTTAAAAAGGGTTTCTGAAAGATCCTTTCTTAATTCAATTTAAGGTATGTTTAGCAAAAGTTATTTTCTAAAAATTTAGGGGCAGCCAAAAAGCAAAAATATACAAGAATGTCCTTATTTTCAGCAATTTTTTAAAATTGAAAAAAACCNATTTAGGGGCAGCCAAAAAGCAAAAATATACAAGAATGTCCTTATTTTCAGCAATTTTTTAAAATTGAAAAAAACGTATTTATAGACGCTTTGAAGTAGCTCTTGGCATCTTATTTCTGTACGTAAGGTGGTTTTCATTATTTTTACATCACAAAAATAGTAAAAAACTTTACTTTGACGTGTCATTTTGCAAAAACCATGCAGTCTAAAAAAATTATATGAGGATAAGATAGTCGTAGACAATGCCTACAAGTTGAACAATATACGGCTCAAATTTAAAATAACTCATTTTCCCTTGGCCAACGCCCTTAAGCTTTCCACAGCCATNTAGCTCTTGGCATCTTATTTCTGTACGTAAGGTGGTTTTCATTATTTTTACATCACAAAAATAGTAAAAAACTTTACTTTGACGTGTCATTTTGCAAAAACCATGCAGTCTAAAAAAATTATATGAGGATAAGATAGTCGTAGACAATGCCTACAAGTTGAACAATATACGGCTCAAATTTAAAATAACTCATTTTCCCTTGGCCAACGCCCTTAAGCTTTCCACAGCCATTGGAAATTAAATAGTTTCGTTACTGACGCACACTAGCATACATATGCTAAACATTTATAACATATATGGCGTCACTTGTTCACGGTAGGAAATGTTGTAGATGCCTACCGTGCGACTAATACGATTTTGTGATGTCTGCTGTGTGCTGTCATACCCAAGCTATTATCTTCCATTAAGAAAAATAGTTAATTGGGTCTCCTATTCATGATAAAGATACGTATACATATGTGCATACATACATGCATACATACATACACACATTTCTCTGTTTATCTGTGCGTTTGTGATTGTATGCGAGTAAAAATCCGAAGTGTAACAACCACCATATATTTGATCATGTTTGGTCATTTGGCATCGTGCCCGAAATTTTTGGTATTGGTAGCGTGGGAAAAGTTAATTCAAAGAGACAGCGTTTGTAAGTCCACAGAAGCTAAACGACGTTGCGGTTCCTTTGTTGTGGGCGTTCGCATTCTCTGATTGGCTTCTTGAGGCTCTGGGAACGGGCCTTGTGCCTGATTGGTTACCGCGTGTTGCAAAAGATTCCCTATGGCCCGGGCTGCCGGCTGGCAAGTAAGTTACAGTACAAAGTCGACCATACGAACGTCGGTTATAAGGACGTCCAGTTATCCGGACTCGTTTAAAAATAAGGAGAAAAGAAAAAACACGGAAGTCTTTTTTTTTTTGTCACAGTGTTTCCCTTACCCGCGGAGGAGAAACAAGCACTTGTGTCGGCTCTTGTGATATATGTCCTTTCACGTGCTGTTCACAGTAAATACGTCCGGGATGGGGTTGGTTACTTGTTAACTAATTTATTTATATTTATTTTATGTACAGTTTCTGTTTTGGAAAAGTTTACTATTTTCTATGCATTTACGTTATGTGAAAATTATTTTTTACAAATTCTTTTATCTTCATTTTAATTATATTTCAGTTATCCGAATTTTTGATTATCCGAATTACCTTTGGTCTCTATTAGTCTTGATAATCAACTTTCTAGATTGGTGAACGGCGTTTCGTCGCGTTGCTGGCCAGTGACGCCATTTTGGGGGCGAGTGCGGTTGCAGTTTCGCGGTAAAAGCGGCTGTTTTACTTCTGTATTTTTGCGTATACTTTGCTTACACTAGGGCCACCTCCATGACACCTCGCTTCTGTCTTATTATAATCGGTTATTCATTGTCTGGCCGCTGATGAAGGACGTCGTGTTACCTCGCTAAAAGCTGGACTCGCAACCATCCGTCAGTCGACCGTCCATCTGGCGGTCACGTGATCTTCAACCAATCGCAGGGCAACTATTTTTATACCGTCTTCTGACTACATTCCGTAGACGCGAATACGCGCTTTGTGTAAATCATCTTTGGTGGTGAATTCAGGAATTTAAAATGTAAACAATAATTCAGTATAAAATCTTATCACGCAAAACAATTATTTCCCTAAAACGCCTTAATTTGCTGTAAAATTGCACACAGTTTGGCTGTGTTACNACAGAGCTAGTCTTTCCCTGGGGTGCCCTTGGGCTGTGTCACTAAAACATGGTAGTGTCGTCATCGACTATGGAAGGAGTTTCCACTCTCTGCTTGCGAGCACCACCTTAGAGACGGAGAGAATCCTGCTAAACGACAACTGTGTCGCAGGTATTGCCACCCCTAGTATCATAGGTTGGCAGGAAACTTATTTACAGGAAGGACTGGTCAAGCGCAAGCTATAAGCTCTGCCAGTCCAAGGGAATCCGCACCTCCTCGTGGTACCGCTGGGCAGTCCCATGGTTGGGTTTGACAAATGTGGGAAACCTCCTGGGCTTGCCCTATGCCAGGCTTTACTAAAAGCGGTATCCGTCTTCCCTGGCAGTTCGTAGTTCGTGGGCAGTCACGACAGAGGCGCCAGGTGGCGGGCCGGTCGACTCCTTTCCTGTCAGAGGTGCCCAAAGACTGAATTCCAATGTGAATAAAGTCAAGAGAATGGAGATGCACCATCTTCGGGTTGGGGTATTATCCCACTGAAATGGAGAACCCAGGATGAACAGGAAGGAGTAGCACGGGCGGACCTCACTACTATAGATGTTCTCTCAGCAGGGGCCAGGGGACACTGCTACGACGGGGCTTGTGTTGATCCACAAACCTGATTTCTCCTCCGCCCGGAGGTCAGATTAAGGATGGACTCATGTTGGCAGTGGTTTGAAAATCGCAACCGGCAATGCCCTAATCGTCGAAAGACGAGCGGGGCATTAATATAACATCCTGATAACGTGAGATGGCCGTCCTGCCCCAACTGGCGTGCAGGGTGCGACCCCCGAAAGGGGGATTCCCATATTTGTAGGCTGGGAGGGGAAAATAGCATAATAATCCGGTATGATAGTGGACATTAAAACTTACACAATAAAATAATACACCAATAGGGGAGTTAGTGATAAAATCACAGTCATACGCCCAATGGGGAGGAAATGGATGAAAACCACGAGGGTTGAGGGGGCGGAATCTTGGCCGGTCATGACCTCCGCATCCAGAGAGGCTTGCAGCCATGGAAGCTCTATGAGGTTGGTTGAACTAGTGCTAGTTCAATAATATAAAGTTAAACTGGGTTCGACAATACCAATGACCCGAAATATAGTTCATTCTAGCATAACGTCTCAACTCCAGTAGTGACTTTGCAGCCGGCGACAGGAGCAATACAAGCGTTGTTGTTGTTCTGGAAAATGTATTTCCAACAAATATATATCTAAAACTAAAGAAAGATCACGATGTTATGTTGTCACACTGAAACTTTGCCGTACAGAAGGATTGACGGACGACTGATTGTTGTGAGCTGCTTTCAATTGACGGACGACTGACTGACTGACTGACTGACTGACTGACTGACTGACTGACTGACTGACGGACGGACACGATGCATGGTTGTTAGCCCAGCATAAGAAGCCAAAAATTGGCTGTTCTGTTCTTTCGAACGAAACCACCGAGATGCATCCATGCTGCCGTCAACCAAATACGTTACGTATCTGTACCGGATACTCTTATGTACACTGGAGAGCCAAAAAAAAAACTGGTATAGGCGTGCGTATGCAAATAGCAGAAGTATGGAACAAATCAGAGTAACGCGATGCGGTCGGCAGCGCCTATATAAGATAACAAGCGTCTGGAAAAGTTGCTAGATCGCTTACTGCTGCTACAATGGCAGGTTATCAAGATTTAAGTGAGTTTGAACGTGGTGTTGTAGTCGGCGCACGAGAGATGGGACATAGCATCTCAGAGGTAGCGATACAATTTAGATTTTTGCGTACGACCATTTCACGGGTGTGCCGTGAATATCGGGAATCCGGTAAAACATCGAATCTTCGACATCGCTGCGGCAGGAAAAAGATAGTGAACGAACGGGACAAACGACGACTGACGAGAATCATTAAACGTGACAGACGTGCAACCCTTTCTCAAATTGGCGCAGATTTCAATGCCTCCTGCATACCTTCAGACATTAGTCATGTCCATGCCACGTCGTCTTGCGGCACTTCTGCGTGCTTGCGGGGGCCCTACACGATATTAGGCAGGTGTACCAGTTTTTTTGGCTCTTCAGTGTATTTTAGCAATGCGAAGCTTCAAGGTCATTTTTGCGATCGCATTTCCGGAGGACTGTACTAAAAAAACTTCTAATTTTAATCTTTGCTGTATGTAATCTAACGTTTTAATAATCCGTTTTTGATTTTGACGCAAACCTGCAAATATTATAGGAATTCGTTCGTAGTTTGAAAAATGTACTCATTCAGTCACCGTTGCGCATCAACATTAATTATATTTATGACTAGTACTGTACATAGCAAGGCATCAGTACTCAATCTTCCTTGTGGCTCTTCTGATGTGTGGCATTTTCTACACCTCTTTGTCATGAATGTTTAATGACAATATCATCCAGCCAACAGTACGTAGTTCACTGGTTGCAAGACAAATGCTGAACACAAGTATATAACAGCGCATACAAAAAAATAACGTGATTGCAACACTTGAACTCAGAAATTAACGTGTGACCGAACGGGTTAAGTAAATGTTTACATCATATTCACTTCCATACAAGTGCCGGAAGGTTCCGTAATAAAAACTGCGTTCCAGTTTGTCTACCAAGAGTTTGGTTTTCGTCTAAATCATTTGCATCAAGCCTACGGAACAGAACTGTGGTAACTTGCTTGTAAATTACAGAGGAGAAAACAGAAACAATCGAGAGAGATGTACTATTATCACACCTTGTAATCGTTCAAAGGACGTCACTGAGTCTTAACTTTGAACTTTTTAAAATCACACAAAAGATGAGATTTGTGCTCACATTAAAANTCAAAGGACGTCACTGAGTCTTAACTTTGAACTTTTTAAAATCACACAAAAGATGAGATTTGTGCTCACATTAAAATTCTTTTGTTGTGGTGCTGCGGCAATTTTCTATTCATTTTTATTGAAAATTCAATAGTTTTTCTAAAATGCTTCTCTCTCTGTGGAAAAAATAAACATGTGAAACGCGTTTTTTTCAACAATTTCCTTTTCCCCCGGTGTTTACCACTGTGATATTTGTGTAGATATGTTATTACACCTGTTCTTATAGCGGGATTAATTGTAGAATGTTTTTTTTCTGGATTGAGTTTTACCGACGAGAAAAGAAATGTTTTGTTATTACTGAGACTTAACGAGTAAGTAAACGAACGGTGACTCACTTGTAACTATCTTTAGATATTCTATCCCCAAGTCTTTGCATAATTTCGTACGCAAATATGTAGTTCAATAACAGTGTAATTTAAATAACGGAATTCTGTGGAAAACAAATATTATATCCGTTTGCTAATAAAACTATTAATTTTTATTTGTTACAAGCTGCGACACAGAAATAAGGAAAACTGTTTTTAATTTTGCTTGTAAAATTGCAGAAAATAAATGTTTAACGAAATACCCTAATCTCTTCAACACAAATATTTTTAAAAAAAATTAAGGGATCATGTTACTGCTTACGATCAGCTGTGCTTGTTTTTTTTTTTCTTGACAAGGGCGATGATTATTAACTTTTAATTCCGGAGGTCTTTTGGTGGTTCTCGGAGTGTACACCTACTGTACGTAAATTACCCTGAATTCACACCATGAACTAACAACGGCTGCGATGATGCCGCCGTACTTAATTTGACGGACAGGAACACGTGCTGTGAGTCATCGTAGATTCTTTAACTTGGCGTTCATGATTATCTGAGCAGTTTCTGCTCTCTCTAACAACCTCGCTGTCAATGAGAAGTCAAACCGCCACATGTATCCTTGGTGTACCTTTCACCACATCTGAAAGTTAGCAACGCACAGACCTACTGATCAATACGAACGCGTCTGCTGNATGCAGGCAGTTCATGATTATCTGAGCAGTTTCTGCCCTCTCTAACAACCTCGCTGTCAATGAGAAGTCAAACCGCCACATATATCCTTGGTGTACCTTTCACCACATCTGAAAGTTAGCAACGCACAGACCTACTGATCAATACGAACGCGTCTGCTGATCGTTATGAAAGCGTTGGCACTGTAGATAAAGTACAGTAAATTTTCTAACATATAATGGAAGATTTTAACCTAAACACAGTATGGGAAACTTACCACATATCAGAATGAAAATATATAAATTTTGCAAGTTGCAACTGGTCCCGTTAACTATGTACGAATGATCATTTTAATTGACAATAAGCAAACGCGCATCCCACACTTCGATTACCTGTGATAACGAAACAGTTTTGCGTTGCCTTACGCACAAAACGCGTAAAAAAAAAAAGTCTTATTCATAAAACATGAAACCCTGAAATTAAACTTTGTCTGAAAGTGTCGAGTACTGAGATACATGTTTACTATGGAATATGTGAAGTTCCAGTACGTTACGCTTCCAAACATTTCCCGTGATCGCTCCTACGCGCAAGACTCGCTGTGTTTCCATCGGCGATCTGCACTATGCAAATTAGATGTGAAACAGCGCGACTTCATTACACGCGATGAAAACCCACAGATAAAGTTACGTCCACGTGTTTATACTTGCCATCTATCTGTTACGCAAACTGCTCTACTCAGGCAAGCTCTAAAAATTGCGAAAAAATTTTTTTTACCATTTTTATGGTTATTTTGTTACCTTGTGTACACTTTGTATCATACATTATAACCATATGAGTTTAGAGTATCTTTTTTTTTACATTTCCTGGAAAAAAAAGGCGCTTTCCCAGAATATCTATTTGCTGGGATACGAATAAAAGTGACCNGCCACGTCGTCTTGCGGCACTTCTGCGTGCTTGCGGGGGCCGTACACGATATTAGGCAGGTGTACCAGTTTTTTTGGCTCTTCAGTGTATTTTAGCAAATGCGAAGCTTCAAGGTCATTTTTGCGATCGCATTTCCGGAGGACTGTACTAAAAAAACTTCTAATTTTAATCTTTGCTGTATGTAATCTAACGTTTTAATAATCNCTGTACTAAAAAAACTTCTAATTTTAATCTTTGCTGTATGTAATCTAACGTTTTAATAATCTGTTTTTGATTATGACGCAAACCTGCAAATATTATAGAAGTTCGTTCTTAGTTTGAAAAATGTACTCATTTAGTCACCGTTGCACATTAACGTTAATTATCTTTATGGCTAGTACTGTACGTATCAAGGCATCAGTACTCAATCTTCCTTGTGGCTAATCTGATGTGCAGAATTTTCTACACCTCTTTGTCATGAATGTTTAATGACAATATCATCCAGCAAACAGTACGTAGTTACTGGTTGCAAGACAAATGCTGAACACAAGTATAACAGCGCATACCAAAAAATTACGTGATTGCAACACTTGAACTCTGAAATTAACGTGTGACCGAACGGGTTAAGTAAATGTTTACATCATATTCACTTCCATACATGTGCCGGAAGGTTTGGCAATAAAAACTGCGTTCCAGTTTGTCTACCAAGAGTTTGGTTTTCGTCTAAATCATTTGCGTCAACCTACGGAACAGAACTGTGGTAATTTGCTTGTAAATTACAGAGGAGAAAACAGAAACAATCGAGAGAGATGTACTATTATCACACCTTGTAATCAGTCAAAGGACGTCACTGAGTCTTAACTTTGAACTTTTTAAAATCACACAAAAGATGAGATTTGTGCTCACATTAAAATTCTTTTGCTGTGGTGCTGCGGCAATTTTCTATTCATTTTTATNTAAATTTTCTAACATATAATGGAAGATTTTAACCTAAACACAGTATGGGAAACTTACCACATATCAGAATGAAAACATATCAATTTTGCAAGTTGCAACTGGTCCCGTTAACTATGTACGAATGATCATTTTAATTGACAATAAGCAAACGCGCATCCCACACTTCGATTACCTGTGATAACGAAACAGTTTTGCGTTGCCTTACGCACAAAACGCGTAAAAAAAAAAAAAAAGTCTTATTCATAAAACATGAAACCCTGAAATTAAACTTTGTCTGAAAGTGTCGAGTACTGAGATACATGTTTACTATGGAATATGTGAAGTTCCAGTACGTTACGCTTCCAAACATTTCCCGTGATCGCTCCTACGCGCAAGACTCGCTGTGTTTCCATCGGCGATCTGCACTATGCAAATTAGATGTGAAACAGCGCGACTTCATTACACGCGATGAAAACCCACAGATAAAGTTACGTCCACGTGTTTATACTTGCCATCTATCTGTTACGCAAACTGCTCTACTCAGGCAAGCTCTAAAAATTGCGAAAAAAAATTTTTTACCATTTTTATTGTTATTTTGTTACCTTGTGTACACTTTGTATCATACATTATAACCATATGAGTTTAGAGTATTTTTTTTTTACATTTCCTGGAAAAAAAAGGCGCTTTCCCAGAATATCTATTTGCTGGGATACGAATAAAAGTGACCNTTTTTTTTTACATTTCCTGGAAAAAAAAGGCGCTTTCCCAGAATATCTATTTGCTGGGATACGAATAAAAGTGACCAGAACTACTAACTCGTAAGGAATGAAGTAGACAATTATAGCTATTGTGTTACAGGCTTAAGAAAGCGTTTTTCCAGACACGGAGCCAAGCGAACCGTCCAAGAGCTAAGTGGGCGGCGAAATTACAGTTTAGAGGGAAATGATATAAACCTTTAAAGTTTAGGGTTTGCCGTGGGTGAAGAGAAGGGGGAGGGGGAAGGAAATCCCCGAGTCGGTCTGCCTGGTAATTAAGGACGATATAAAGGTTTGGCCAAAACCGCAGTGCCGACTGGGCGCCGGGTGGGTGGAGGCAGAACCCTGCACCCCTCCCNCGATATAAAGGTTTGGCCAAAACCGCAGTGCCGACTGGGCGCCGGGTGGGTGGAGGCAGAACCCTGCACCCCTCCTCCCCCTTTGCTAGGCTTGGTCCATCTTCTGCCTCTCGTCTGGCCTCCGGGGAGAAGGGAGGAGAATGTCTGCTCCGTCCGTCTGGAGTCTTGAGTGAGATCTTTTCGGCTGCCGCGAAGTCTGAGAAATGTTCCTAAACGGTATTTTATCACCTCCCTGCAAGCTGTACTAAGTTAACATTTTGTTGTTACAGCCGGTTCGTTGTTTAGCACTATCGTACTGAACATTTCCGACCATTTCATGTAGAAATATGGTGGAGGGTGTGAGGGACTCGAGTACACGGTAGTGAATTTTACGTGAAAATGTCTAACGGGTATTTTTTTTTTTAACGTATGGGAATGAAATGTAAGTAATGGAATATATACTTGGCTTTTATGGCTTAAGGGGCCCGNTTTTTTTTTTTTAACGTATGGGAATGAAATGTAAGTAATGGAATATATACTTGGCTTTTATGGCTTAAGGGGCCCGCCTACCAGATGCTTGAACTGCGTTGCTGAGTGTTCGAAATGCACGTTTTCTCAGAAAACTAATAAATGTGCGTCCAATGTGCTGATCTACGAAAATAACACAAACTTAAGACGAGGGTGGTTGAGTGTTTCCAAGACAACATGCACGTTAGAAGCACCATTTCAGAGCACTCGAGCATAACTAAAAACATGTTTATTAGAAGCGCTGTATCTCAAAATATACACGTCAGATACGTATAAAAGTAATCTAGGGCCTTGCATGAACCTTGCTACAGATTTTCTCCCAATAAAATTATAGGGTCGCCGCTTAAACTCCCGTAGACACACGTAGCACGACGAGAACACTACACGCCATTTCAGAGCCTCGCATTTAGTGGCGATGGCGCACTAAATGCGCCTCGAAGAGTCGCCCTTATAGCTTCCTCGCTTCTCGGCCTAAAACGCGGAAATCAGCTCCAGGTAGGCGGGAACCTCGATAGATCTCGAAGAGTTTGACGCAAAAATCAGCGAGTTACCACGTTGGAGTTGTGAGATATACTGGCCGGTAGTTTTCACCCACCTCTAAAAGTGCCGCCAGTCGCCGCGGGCCCCCACCTGCATCTCGCGCGTGCGCAACCAGTTCTAGGTCATGCTGGAATCGTTTTCGTGATCCCGATCGAACGAGACCACATTAGTTTTTGCAGTGTTGTTAGTTACGACTTTGTAGTGTCGGAATGGATCGCCCTGCGAACGTCACATCGCCGTTTCCGTCCTGATACACCATGCGTGGGTCTGATTTTAAAGACTTGTTCACGTCAATACTTTACTATCAGTGGTTTTTGAGCACACGTACTGATGTAGTAAATTTGCGAAAATGTTATCAGAGTGGACTGTGTGTGCCTGGTAGCAATTTGGAAGCGGGATTTAACATGCTATTTAACTGCCTCTTCAATTAGGGTTGTACAAATATTCGGTATACCGAAATGAAAAAGAAAAATAACAACTTAAATTTTTGTTTCGGTACGAAATTTGGTTGACGAAAGTTGTAACAAAATGAAAATCCTAAATTAAAAATAATATTTTAGTGTTTCGTGAATGTTCATTTAGAACACCAGCAAAAAAATATTTGTTTGAAAATAATTTTTTTTTTTTTCATTATTTTATAGCTAAAATTGCTGCATTAAAATTGAATTTTAAATGTAGGCAAGAACACCGTGGTAAATACTCCATATCCTTCAGTTTTTGGTTTGGTTTTGCAACGAATTTGTTGTAATGAATGTCTTGATCAAATGTTATGAAATTCATTTAACTTTCGTTATGCGGACTAAGCTGTTATGAAATTATTTTTAATTTTCATTTCAGTTTCGTGAAAGTTCATAACACATTTTTCGTTTTCGTTTCGCTAGAAAAAAAGTCACATTTCGCACAACCCTAAAATATGTTCACGCATTACCAGCGAAACCTCTCGCAAAAAGTTCAGATGCTCGCATAGTAAGATACTAAAGGCTGTCAAGGCAATATGACTGCATTTTTCCTTCGTGTTCTTCACACGGCCTGAGTAAAGGTTACGACTTTCTTCCGCGTAACACAGACGTAGTCACTTGAGGCTACACAGTAAAGACACTCAACCAATCAACGACTGGGCCAGGAGGTCTCCGAACGCTTAGAGAGAGACACTCGCCAATGAGCGTGTATATAATCAGCGGGCTGGCCAGCGCATGTTTCTTCGGGCATAAACAAACACTCGTCCGTGTCATTATTTTTTCGGCTTGGAATTTCCCCGTCGGTGCATACTGCGTAACACGTGTAGCCATTGCTCCCCTTCACTACCTCTTGTCGCGTAATGTAAACGAGGGCGCAGCTTATCGAATCACACAATAATAGCAGGCTGTGCCTTACAACACGTACTCTGCAATCGAACAAATAACAGTGCGAATAAATTGCATCGCACGCGGCCGCCAGTTACTTTCTTACGTTACGAAGTAGGAATATTTCCTCAGAAGCAGAGCGTTTTAAATTCGTGCACACCGCATCGAACATGCTGCTTGTAAAGGTTTCGTAATGGCAGTGGGAATTCTGCAGCTATACTGAAAATAGTCGGCCGAGGACTGACGACAGAACAGTTCTGTCATTGAGATTCAGGATAGCTGCAACCGGACTTCTGTACTGACAGCGCAATTTTATGTTAGTTTATTTATTACAGTTCTTGTTGTTGCGGCAGCAATCCAAATATTGCTGACGGTGTTTTTTTTTTTAAGAACTATCTTCTCTGTAGTAAGCTCTGCCGTAAGAAGTGTGTGTATAGTTGCTGATAAATTCGCTGACAGGACCACAACAGTAGTTGGGTTAGCATTATTGCGTAGGTTAAGAATATTTAATATTACCAGCCTCCCCTCTGGTTGTTGTGGCGAACAGCCTGTTACGGGTACATATACATATATTTCGGTGGTGAAACTTATCGACTGGCGTAAAAAAAAAAATCACAATAATTCGAGTAAATTTTGTGTAATTTATTTGAGTCTGTGATTTTATGAGTAGTGAACGCTTGAATATTAATAAACCTTACTTATGTGTGTATTTATAAATCAAACGAATACAAAGATCAAGCATTTGTTGGTAACAAATAATTAATCAGTTTTTCATTGTGTCTATCTTTATTTATCAGCAGAGGCCTGCAACTTTGTTAGTTCTATCGACGATATGACTAAATTTAGCAGTTCTTTGAAACACCTCTAGTTAATTTTTGCTACTCGCTATTTTTTTTTTTTTTTTTTTTTTTTNTTATTTCTCCAGCGTTCTACCAGGGCGAGTCAAGAAGACCTGTGGACCAATCACAAACGTACAAACGAAGCACAAATACTTCAAGCATAGGTTTTCCTCGCATGATTTCGGGAAACTTCAGGGTATGCGTTATTCAGTTGAAGATGGAGAAAAATTGGTCGTTAAGTCGAAATTTGTAAAGGGCTGTTTCGTAATAATGATCGTTTCATCAGCTGGCCAGACGTAGTATTATGCAGCTGCTTGTAAGCACTTCGTAAGACGCTACTGTCCGCCTGCTTGTTGCTTGTTAACAAATACGTTCAGTATATTNGTAAGCACTTCGTAAGACGCTACTGTCCGCCTGCTTGTTGCTTGTTAACAAATACGTTCAGTATATTCAGAGTACAAGGTGGCTGCACAGTAAAATATTTTGTATGTTTCTGGAAAGTAGGGCCTATGTTTCTTAGAAAATAGGTTATGTATCTCCATGTTTATAATAATTTTGAAGCACTTGCTGATTAAAATTCTATTTTGGTTTAACGCATTCCGCTGTAAGATGTTGTAACATTTGCTGTGATTTACTTCTAGTGTTACAGAAATAATTTGTTCAACTAGTTTCCAAAAAAAAAAGTTCGTAAAAAAATTCAGTCTGCTGGTTCCTTCCGCGTACGACGAGCGCCGTAAAGGCTGTACACTCGGTAAACTAAGTACATTAAAAATTAACCTCTGAGAAAAAAACGTTACTGCCAATAACTACGTATACACAGGTTCCCATGTAAGTTGGCAATTAATTAATGAATATAATTANCGAAATTTGTAAAGGGCTGTTTCGTAATAATGATCGTTTCATCAGCTGGCCAGACGTAGTATTATGCAGCTGCTTCTAAGCACTTCGTAAGACGCTACTGTCCGCCTGCTTGTTGCTTGTTAACAAATACGTTCAGTATATTCAGAGTACAAGGTGGCTGCACAGTAAAATATTTTGTATGTTTCTGGAAAGTAGGGCCTATGTTTCTTAGAAAATAGGTTATGTATCTCCACGTTTATAATAATTTTGAAGCACTTGCTGATTAAAATTCTATTTTGGTTTAACGCATTCCGCTGTAAGATGTTGTAACATTTGCTGTGATTTACTTCTAGTGTTACAGAAATAATTCGTTCAACTAGTTTCCAAAAAAAAAAGTTCGTAAAAAAATACAGTGTGCTGGTTTCTTCCGCGTACGACGAGCGCCGTAAAGGCTGTACACACGGTAAACTAAGTACATTAAAAATTAACCTCTGAAAAAAAAACGTTACTGCCAATAACTACGTATACACAGGTTCCCATGTAAGTTGGCAATTAATTAATGAATATAATTATAATTCTTTAAGTTGTGTTAAGAGTATAATGTTTAAATTTATAGCCAATAAGACAGTGTTCCTTGCTTTATATGCAACATTAACGTTACTAATTTACGTATTATTGACTCGCTTATATTATTAAAAAATGTCACGGTTTCATTTTGATGTCGCATGAGTAAAGGGATCAGACCAATGTCAATTTTCAGGTTAGGCTCACGCGCCATTTCAGTTGTTTAGGGACGCTCATGTGGAAACTGCCACTATACTTGTCTGGCAATATACATTGCGCTGTATAAAAAGCGTTAATTCTGAACATTTGGCAAGTAATTATGACGTAATAGGTGCAGCATCATTTCTAAATTGTGAGTAGATTCTCGTCGTTTTAAAATTATCTGATAACGCGTTAAAATTTGGCTGCTACATTATAAGACTTTTGTGAAATGTAAACGTGCTATTACAGGCTGTTCACGATTATCTGAGTACTTTTGAAATCAACCTTTGAAAAATGTCACTGCCCCTACCTGCATATATTTTCACGGCTAAACTGACTGGAATGCGCCCAGTGAAGTTGGTAACGACGGAAAGAAAGCAGTTCTACGTCATAAAGTTAAATTACAAATTTTATGTAGGCCTAAACATTTGTGAAAACTAAAACTATTAATTTTTCTTTTTTCCTTTTTAATGCATAGAGTGTAATAATGAGCTAATTGGAGAAATAACAACCAATCCTACACGGCTAGAAATTATTTTGATTTTAGTGAAGCAGTAATTTATTATTAAATAACATTTCATTTCATTTTACTTGCAAGCATGCTTATTCTGTCAGTTCTAACTGCACAGGATTTGCCAATAATATAACACAAAACATGATAATACAGTCTAAAATTAAAATAAAATTTAGATGCATTATTTTAACGAGTAAAGGAAATAACAAATTTTCTTTTCTCCTTCACTTTTATGGGTTGAAGTCGTTATGGCGATATTTTACGATAAATTTTGTTTTGTTACATAAAAGAGATTTAAATAAGGACTACATAAATGTAAATATCTGTAGTCAAATTATTATAATTTTCAAAATATAGCACTGAAAAGTCGAAAATTTAGGAATATGGGAGCTTAAGTTTCTATGCTCCTAATTAACTTTCCCAAATAAATCACATGTAATGTGATCTATATCGTATACACAACATGTTCATTAAGTATCAAGAAAATTTAACAATGGGTACTCGGGTACTGGTATCCTGAATCTCTTTCACAATAAGTATTGATGTTTTTATCAACACATTTATCAACGTCCAAGGGAAACTAATAAATATTAATGCAATTTTCGGTCAAAACACGGAGAAAAAAAAAACTATTTCCTACACATCTACACATTGAGGATGTTCGTACACGACACGTACCCGATGACCATTAACCGTTTCTTAAGAATACCTTATTTCATTCTGATACGCTCTCGTCATAACGTACGCGTTTTTCATTCTAAACCGACCTTCAATAATACCTATGTAAAAAGGATACGAAATGAGAAGAAAAGTAGATTAAGGCTTCCAAAAGTGCAACACCAGCAAACGTTGCAACAGTTTGGCCACCGGCAGTGCACGGAACGGCCGCCAGGGGTGGTATATCGAGCGTAGTACAGTCTGGTGAGCTGGGCGGCCCAGCGGCGAGGCGACGCGACTGTCCTCTCATCTTGCAGCTCGCCCCCAGGCATGAGCAGTGTTGTATGGCAGGCCCCGCCCCCGCTTCTCCTCCCCTCCTCCCCCTCTCGAGAAACGCGAGCGGAAGAGGAAGGGGGGAGACAGACGCTTGGCGTCTCTCGCACCACGGCCTCGCCGGGGGCGGCGCCACCATCGATCGCTTCCAGGCTGCCTCGCGCGTCCAACATGGCCGGAGGACTGTGCTTAAAGGTAGCACGCTCCGAGCCCTCTACTGCTGCCTGCCCGCTCTTCCTTCATTGTCGTCGACTGCGGCTCCTCGCACGTCAACAACGTTTCCATTCAATAAGAATTCTTAAGATTTTTAGTGGTCAGAAATTATTTATGAGAATCTTAAAACAATGCTTCTTTAACACTTTTGGCGACTATGTTGTGGTAGGTGGGAAGGCAGGGCTTGGCGTCTCGTAGACGGCGAGATCATTAAGAGATGGAGCAAGTTGTTCAGAGAAGCAGGAAATCAGAATGGCCGGACCGGGATCAGAAACCAGGTCCTTCCCGAATTTCATCCCGAAGGGTTTAGCACTGCGCCAATTCGCTTGGTGGTAGGCGGGGTAGGACTAGACGTATATTTGACAGCGAGTTCATTAGAGATCGTTTGGCGACTATGCTTAGGGACAGGAAGGTATCGTGAATTCATTTGCAGACAAATTAGACTTCAGACTTGCGCATTTCCCTTGGTTTTGAAATTGGATCACAGTTTGCAAAAAATATCCTGGGAGACTGAGTAAATAACATACCTGTACGATAACAATGATCTAATCCTGTGTTAGTTTGTCTTGGGGTAAAAATTGCTATTCATTGGGCAGCAGCAAATGAACAAACAGCTGAGGCTATGGTATAAGGACAGTGGAATCTAGCGTATCCCCGTCCCTAGTTGTTACCATAATTCTAAAACAGAATCGCTGTTGCCAACTAGGGAACTGCCCCCTAACATAAATTGGCTTTATAATTTACTACCAACCGACTAATTTGTGGAATGCATTGGGAGTCAGTGCTCTGGGAATCGGAATTAAAAGTAGATACTGTACAAATATATACTTAATCAGTCAATTTCAATGAGTTATTACAATTTGCCAAATTTTTTCTTATTCATTGTCGAATTACACCGTGTTCTTGTACACCATTACGTTCATTAATAACCAGAGAGTATTAGTAACAACCATGAGCTGCTGTGGTGTCAGTGTGATGTATGATCTTATTTCACCTTTAACACGATTTATACCGTTTGTGAAAGATTTTCCATCAGGAATTCGGTTCAGAATATCTGTAACATGATGAACATCTCTTTGCTATTTAGTATGTGACTTTGGTTTAAATTGGACCTATCCTCCAGCCCATAACACCATCCCGAATGTGTTCACTTGGAAGCTGAAGTCTGGTCTTCGAATCGGCTATTTGAGTCCATCCGTTCCCATACATGACCTCGGACCACTCGGCTCTTCCCTTTGCTTTATGGACAGGTTCACCCTTCGTGTTTAAAATGAAATGGACAAGTACAAATTGTTGTCACAGTTATCCAGTGCTGCGCTGTTCAGAAATGCTCCATAGGCAGGGACACCCGAACTTCGCGAGAAAATTTTCGCGCCCACTATATTTCAAGACCTTACAGGCGTGTCAACAGTTTTATTTTGCTTATTGGCCACGCGTCTTTGTAAGAAGACAATTTCTGACTTGACTGGCCAATCAGAATTAGGTTACGCAGACACTGTTCGTCTGTGACTCGTGGCAGACACCTTGAGACGCGTAACACGTAAATTATCCAATCACAAAAGAGGATCTGAGCTATAGTTTTATAGAATGTACAAATGAAATCTTTTCGCGAAAATCAGGTGTCCATATCCTTAGGACTTGACAGGCACTTAAACCTGAATACCGCGATAACACGACGTAAAACAGGACTAAACCATGAACCCATATCCTTCGAACTTCACGATGAGAACGATACAGTCGTGTGAGTAACGCTCGATAGGCGTTCACCACACCCACACACGTCCATCGGATCGCCACAACACTTTGTTTGATTCGCCACTCCACAGTTGCTCTTACATTGTTCTAGAGTCACACTGCGGCGTTCTTTGCACTACTTTGAACGAAGTGCTGATGTCGTATTGTAATGGGCTTCAGCTTGTCAATAGAATCCAAGAGCAACTCCTTCTTGGCAGATCGTGGAAACCTGATTACGTGACTTCACCAACCACAAAATAGCAGAGTCCCAAGTTGTCAATTTTTTTCGGATCACTGGGTCTAGGTTGACGTATTAACTGACCCGTATTTTTATTTCACCATTACCGCATCCCCTGTTGAGCGATGTGTCTGAAATTTGACTTTAAACTCACTATTAGAATAACCGAATATGCATGTACAGATACTATGGACCCGATTAAAAACAACCATCAGAACCTAGCAGAATTTTGTGTTGCTAGTACTGGACAGTTTTGTAATCAGGTTTGAGGGCAGCAGCAGCAACTGAATATATTGTTAAGTTATTATTAAGAACATGACAAATTCGCGAGTTAAATAACATGTAGGCTAAACTCCACAGTCGTATGTAAAATCATGCAAATATCAGTGTTCATTGATCACTTGTCTCAATGAAGGCGATGTTTCGATCTACATTTAAATGTGTGTATCATGTCTCAGAGTTGTCCAGGAGGTTTAAAAATAACTGGACGACCAATAGCATAAGCAATACTAACGTACGAGGTTATAAATTTTGGCTTGTCCGTAAATGAACCCACGAATTTTTCAGGTATCAAAACTAGTTTTTGTAGGAAAAATCCTAATATTTTTGAAGTTGTTCTGTTTTGTAGTGGGGACTCGATGCTTTGCTGTAGCAACCATGTGTACAGTAACATATACAATCACTGACATGAATACAACAAATAGTTATGTTGTGTTACTATCTTACTACCTATGTTAACAATATTTAAATGGTATCTACAACCCATCAGATGGCTGTCACTGTTTTACCAGTCTAGATGGTTCCTACAAAAAATTTTTCTCGGTGCGCGTCAGCGGTGCGTAACTATTTTCTCTTGCAATACATAAGACAAATTATTGTAATCAAAGTATTATTTAATCTGAACTAAATAAATCTCAAGCGCTTTTGACGTTAATCAACAGCTTTGAACACACTGAGGAAGTTTGAATATAATTTATTGACCATTATATTTTAGACAAATATTTCTTCATTAATCTTTACGTCAATATTTAATTTTTGATACATGCATCCACTTGTTTGTTTGGACATAGCCCTTAAGGCATACGCGTGTTAAAATAAGAAAATCGTTAATAAAAGCGAATTGTAGTTTATTCATGCATAAGTACATTACCAAAAATATAATTTATTCTGAGAATTAAAAAAAAAACAAAAACAACTACTTTAAAATAATTTAAATTTTCAGAGTTTAGAGTTAAAAAGATGACTGTGATGAGTAGTACTTGCGGGGTGGGGGTGCAAAAACATGTCTTCGCATGTAACAAAAAAATGTCTTGGTCCATCTCTGCGTGTATAAAATGTTGAATCCCAGCTTCCGTTACGGTTGATGCGCTCGGGTGTTGTCACGCTGATTGCAGAGTTCCAGTCGGGTGACGAACTGACTGCAATAGGGCAAAGGTAGCTGGAACGGCAATAGTTAACCCTTCGCTCTGTTTTCGTTCGTCACGACCTGCGTTTCACTTCGCTGCGCCCGTAATTCAACTGGCGAATAGTGCCAAAGGAAAATTTAATTACCGTGCTTTCTAACGTCACAACTTTTCCGATCTTTGAAAAGAGAAAGGAGGATATAATTTACAAGGCGAGGAAGTTTGGAAGCTCTTAGTTACGCATATTGCTTGTAGAAAGAAGAATCACATGTAGGACTATATAGGTTGAGTTACAGACTCTGAGTCTTATTTAACCGAGGCCACGGTTGCTGAGAGGTTAGACTGCTCACCTCCCACCAAGAATAACGGGGTTCAATCACCGTCCGAGTCATTCCGGATTCCCGCAAGTGGGAATCGTGCCGGACGATACCGCTGGTCGGTGGGTTTTCTCGGGGATCTCCCGCTTCCCCCGCCCTTTCATTCCGGCGCTGCTCCATACATCACTTCACCCTCATCGGCTGCCAATACCTCGCTGTTAAGAGCTGCCGAAATCTCTCAACTCAACTCTAATATAACCTCATACACTGTAGTGACGTAAGACGTGTGGTAGCACTGTGCAAAGGCAACGGTAGTCAACTCCGCCATACCGGTACATCTTGGAAATATCCAGAGATATTTGTAATCAAACAGCTAGTGTGTCAAGTTGGGAATCGTCTCTGCCGCCCATGGTAAAGCGACGTGGATTATGAGTTCGAAATGTGCATTTTAGTGAACGCCGGAAGGCTAGGACACTCCATTTCCAAAGTTGTGCTGAATCGAATTCCGACATTCCTCAATCGACCCTTTGGCGTATGCATCGGGAGTACTTCATGAATGGTTTTACGAACCACCGCAGACGGTGCATTAATCATTGATGAGTAAGCCACGTCTGGTAAGACTTGTACACTATATACCTTGAGCTTGAACTGCGCTGTAAAAGTGTTTGAAATAAAAGTTTTTTTTTTTTTTACAAATATACTTTACGTGCGTCGTATGCACTGATAAATGAAAAGAAAATACACTTGAGACGAGGCACGAAGACTACGTTCAAGATACCATGCACATTACAAACATTATTTCAGAGCTCTCCAACATGGCTAAAAACTGCCTTTTAACGCTGCTTTATAGCAAAATGTCCTTAACTTTGCTACAGACTTCGCACTAATAAAATGATAAGGCCACATCTTGAAGTCGCACAGTTGCAGCGGTACTTCGGGAACACTGCGTGCCAGTTCAGAACCTTGTGTAGATAGATGCGCCCGGGGCGATGGGTGTGAGAGTCGGTGTCGCCCTTATCGCTCCCTCGCTTCTGCGCCTCGAATGGCTGCAATAGCACCAGGTACGTAGGGTTCTTAAGATTAGAGACCTTGGAATTTCACGAGTTCAAGCGGCGCCAGGACAGACTTGTACTTTCTTATTACGTTTGTGTTTGGACCACTCGTTCCTGATGCGCCCTGCAGGACAGTGCTGTATCTTTTATGAACATGTAGCTGTATTAAAACTCTGTAGTGACTTTTTTTTAATGCTGAAGAAACAGAACACAGAGGAAGCTGTTGCAATGCTTCCATACGGCAAAACGTACCCTTGTGGGTTTGAAATTTTTTTTACAAAGGGAGGCCCCTTAAGAGACAAGCAGCATTGTCAGAAACCACACACGAATTTAGTGTAGGAGATACGTCAATCGCATATAGATCAGAACAATCTAGTGTTTTCCAGCTTCTATGGAGTATGCGAGCAGAATACCCCGATATTAGTGGTGGCATCGCGACTGGACTGTGTGATATATGGAAGACATTCTTTGTTTTTCAGAGCTCTAGGGTTAGCAAAATTATGTGGTAATGGGCAGTCCCAACTTTCAAACCTTCAGTTTGGTGAGGTATGCTACACATGACTAAACACGTTCGAATGGAATGAAATTTGAGTTTTCTGGAAAAGAAAAAAAAAAGACGGGGAAAACGCGCTATTGACGGTCTGGCCTCTGGGGACGAACTCTCGACCACACACAANAAAAGAAAAAAAAAAGACGGGGAAAACGCGCTATTGACGGTCTGGCCTCTGGGGACGAACTCTCGACCACACACAATGTCATGAATGTCGAAGTATACGACGGTAGTGCACTTGTTCAAGCTGCAGACCTGCTCCGCCTTGTTCGGTGTACCNTGTCATGAATGTCGAAGTATACGACGGTAGTGCACTTGTTCAAGCTGCAGACCTGCTCCGCCTTGTTCGGTGTACCGTCAGGTTTTAAGGCGCCTGACGGAGGACATTCGGGTGAAAGCGTTTGGATCCGTTGTGCACCACGACATTGCACCCTGTCACCGAGCTGTCCTCACACGCGAGATTCTCGCCGGAAATAACGCGGTCTTTTCCTTTCACACTCATCCCGCTTGCCAGATTTGTCTCCAGCGGACTTCGTTCTCTTTCCGAAGATGAAGGTCCAGCTCAAAATTCACCGTTTTGACACCACTGCGGAGATCCAGTGTGAATTGCAGGAGGTGCCTGACACTTCGTAAAGAAGACTTCCAGGACACATTCCAGAAGTGTCAGGGACGTCGCGTGGGACTGCGTATTTCTGTGAAAGGACATACCTAAGGCTCGAAAGCCTAATAAGGGAAGACTAAAGCCCACGACCAGCAGAACCAGCTGCAGAAGATCTCAAGAGTTTCTGCAGTAATAATGATTTGTTTTAAGTTAAGTATGTTGAAATTTTCGATGCAGACTCTACGTCCGTAAATGATTAATGATTTTTGAGGAACTAATCAGGCTTACGTTACGCCATCTTGGATTATAATTTTTGGCTACCGAGCCCCTGAACTGAGGTCTAGTGTTCTCCCAACTGAGTTGGTGTAAGGAAATTACTTATTAATTTAATTTGCACATTTTGAAATAATTTAAAAAAACCTAAAGATAATTAATTACGTTTTGAATTGCAAAAAAGAGCAACATTCGAAAGGGCTACACTCATAGTTACGGCCACACAATGTAAAGTAAATTTTGCGAAGAAGAAAAGAGAGCTGCTACATAATACTAAATATTTGCACAGATATTCCTTTAATACATAATGTTTATTTCAAAATATTTATTTTTCAATTAAATCACATATATTTCCACTCAAGTCACCGTGAGTATTCTTTTGATCACTAGTTAGTGGTAGTTTTGATTNTCAATTAAATCACATATATTTCCACTCAAGTCACCGTGAGTATTCTTTTGATCACTAGTTAGTGGTAGTTTTGATCTGTGTCTTCCTAGTGTCTCTTGTACGTTGTTGGTAGCCTACGGAGATTGACTGTTGAAAGTGTTCCTGAGCTGCAAATATCTTTGGTAGGATACATATTGTGGTAAGATCAAACTGGGGAGTCCTTGTGTACGTTGCCTTCCTGTTTACAAATCCCCCTAGTAGTTGAAATAAATTAGTGCTTTAAGCCCAACTTCAAAGATATTTACCGCCCTTAGGATTCACTTTAGTCCATATGCCGTATAATTGTTTCACTCTTTTTTTTTTTCGTGATTAACCTGCAGCCGAAATTTGTCTGTCTAATTTATATCCATCCTACATTTTAACGGGCTCATTGACTGGCATGCACCCGATCAAGTTGGTAACGACGGATGGAAAATTTTCTTATGCCTCAACGTGGAATTGAAAGTGTTTGGCAAACTCTGAAATGATTTATTTTGATTTCCGTATTTTTTTAACACATATTTGAGTGAGAATCAGAAACTTTGTAAAATATTACTTTCCTAATAATGTCACAGTTTCACTTGGCTGGCACGTGAACAAAGTGATGAAGCCCGTGGAAATGTAAATGTTACATACGGTGGAAGAATACACAATGTGCATACAAGTAGATCTTAAGCAGGTCTTTCAAAAGTGCTTACTTGACCGTGAACAGCCTATGACCATCCACACTTAGAACACAGAATACCAGCAGCAGCCTCTATGCGCCTCTCCAGGTNTCAATTAAATCACATATATTTCCACTCAAGTCACCGTGAGTATTCTTTTGATCACTAGTTAGTGGTAGTTTTGATTTGTGTCTTCCTAGTGTCTCTTGTACGTTGTTGGTAGCCTACGGAGATTGACTGTTGAAAGTGTTCCTGAGCTGCAAATATCTTTGGTAGGATACATATTGTGGTAAGATCAATCTGGGGAGTCCTTGTGTACGTTGCCTTCCTGTTTACAAATCCCCCTAGTAGTTGAAATAAATTAGTGCTTTAAGCCCAACTTCAAAGATATTTACCGCCCTTAGGATTCACTTTAGTCCATATGCCGTATAATTGTTTCACTCTTTTTTTTTTTCGTGATTAACCTGCAGCCGAAATTTGTCTGTCTAATTTATATCCATCCTACATTTTAACGGGCTCATTGACTGGCATGCACCCGATCAAGTTGGTAACGACGGATGGAAAATTTTCTTATGCCTCAACGTGGAATTGAAAGTGTTTGGCAAACACTGAAATGATTTCTTTTGATTTCCGTATTTTTTTAACACATATTTGAGTGAGAATCAGAAACTTTTTAAAATATTACTTTCCTAATAATGTCACAGTTTCACTTTATCGGCACATGAACAAAGTGATGAAGCCCGTGGAAATGTAAATGTTACATGTGGTGAAAGAACACGCAATGTGCATACAAGTAGATCTTAAGCAGCTCTTTCAAAAGTGCTTACGTGACCGTGAACAGCCTATGACCATCCACACTTAGAACACAGAATACCAGCAGCAGCCTCTATGCGCCTCTCCAGGTNTGACCGTGAACAGCCTATGACCATCCACACTTAGAACACAGAATACCAGCAGCAGCCTCTATGCGCCTCTCCAGGTCCCATACGCCATCCCACGCTGGCGTTTGGCCCCGATGTTTCTTACTCAGTGTGCACGTTGCGGAGAGCGGGTTGGACGACGCCCTGCGAAGCTTTTGTCCCGCTGTTCAGATGCGCTGGACGCCAGCGTTACTGCGAGATACAGTACATTCGTGGTTACTCGCAACTTTCCTGAAGACCTGCTGGTGTTCTACTTTCAGGTTATTCCTCCGCCTCGGGCAAACAACGCTTAACCAAGTCGAGGAAATTGCACCAAAACGACAACGCACCGCATTCTTGCGCACTCAATTTAATAATATCTTACGTAAGAACTATTTCTTGTAGGCATTACCAGAATGCTTATTTTCTCTTCGGCTTCATTCATATTAATCATAAATTAAATATTATATTTCATATGTAAAATATAAAAAAATAATTACACCAAAAATAAGATATTATTATGTAACATAAGTATAAAACGCTTGTTATAGAGTACATGCCATATTTAGTAGACAACCAAACACGCCATACATGGGGTGATTTTTCAAAGGTTTGATTGAAAAAGTGTGACGCGAATAGTCTATAGCAAACAGATAGATTCTGTCACTTTCTATTCTAGATTTTTTTTTTTTTTTTTTTTTTTTTTTACCAAATAATACAATTATTCAAGGACGGAATTTCACTTTTAGTTAAAAGTCCCGCTCCGGTGGCTACAAGTAGGCTCGTGTTGCAGAAAATATACAATTGTACTTGCAACTTGTAGGAGTTTTGCTATAGATCCCAGGGCACTTGGGCGTCCGCGCATTTGCCTGTTCTGTGTCCTTGCTGCACTCTGGCGGGGCAGTGCACAGACTCAGCTCCGTGACGGGGCAGGAACCTTGATTGTGCGCGTGTGCGTGTGCGTGCTA
>NQII01000433.1:549407-561473 GCA_002778355.1 Clitarchus hookeri
ACCACCTAGCCACTGAGATTGCTGTGCATTAAAACATACTGCACGGACACGAGCGAAACTAAAAAATTATGAATAAGTAATAATGTTTGCCAATGTATTCGATAATTAATTTTATGCACATCCATTTCAGGAACGAAAGTTATAGTTTTTATAATGCAACTAAAATAAACGTACATATAATATTTTTTTTAAAAATATTTTTAACATTAATATCAATTTCCTTACTTGACCTAATTTTTCTTGCAAAATGTGATTTTGAATTATTTAGAATTGAAATACTAGTAAATATTGACTGCAAACAAAAGCATAGTAAGCGATTTTTTAAAACATCTAAACAAGCGAATTCTTGGAAAATATTTTACAGTGTTAAAAAATGTAAGGCTTCTTCTTTCATGTGCAGGATGAATCATAATATTTTGGCAATATTGGTAGTGTGTGTATGTACTATACACAGTACTCTGAGCATTTTTGAAAGTTCTGCTTAAGATCTACTTGTAAGAATATCTTGTTTCCTTCCGCAATATGTAAAATCAACATTGCCACTGGTCTCATCACTTTATTCATGCGTCAGTGAAGAAAAACTGTGAAACTATCAGAAAAGTAAATATTTTACCAATTTTCTCGTTATTACGCTTACGTGCATTAGAAAACAAAACGGAAAATAAATGGTTAATTTACCGAACACTTTTAATTCAACGTCAAGACATTGAACTACTTTCCCTCCGTCGTTTCCAATTTTACTGGGCACTGCCACTTAGTGTGCCTGTTAAAATACAGGCAGATAAGGTCAGTGACATTTTGCAGAGGTTGATTTCTTAAGTGCTCACTTTAACGTGAACAACCTTTACTATTGCGAGAGCGGAAATGTGTGAAGGTCAAGCATGAGTTGACACCAAGAGAGTCGAACTTTCCAGTCAAGGTCAGCTAGTATAAAAGTACGACGGGCCTCCGAGCCGGCAGTGGATAAGTGGCTGGAGTTTTAGCGATAGGCGACGAGCGAAAAGAGAAACGACCGGCGAGAGAAGTGACGCAGGAGGAAAATCTGCGACTGCGAGCATCGGCGCAGCGATTAGTGCGACTGGCGGGCTGGAATATTGGACTGGTCGCGTGAGTGAAATACATTACAAATTATGACAACAGGCACTCTGAACGTGTGTTTACAATGAGTATGAGTTAATTGACCTTAAAAAAAATAGATACATTAAGAAAAACGTTAATTAAAGTTAAAACAGACATTAAATAATGCGTGCACTGAGAAATAAAAAGAAAAGTAGTGGAGATAGATTAATACTGTAAACAATAGATGTGAGAATAAATTAAAACAAATTTAGTTGTTTTATTTTCATTAAGACCTCCATCACTCACGAACTCGCATACGCCCCTCAGGCGTCTTGTAACACTATGTTTTAACTAATGCTGCATGTTGTATAGTCGGGTGAACTTCTTCATTGGAAAATACTGTCCTTCCCCAACCTGGTCAAGTGTCGCCAGTTGCAATATCGAAGCACAGAAACTTGAAACCCACAGGCACGTCACACCAACAAAAGAGAGAGGGAGAGAAAGAGAGAGAGAGAGAGAGGTCGTGGAGTAGCTCTCGCGGATCAGCCATGCCCTGTGGCGGTCCGGTGCCCGCAATCTTGTTTTCCTTCCCATTCTTCCGGTTCCCCTCTCCCCTCTTTCCGAGAGCTATCGCGGGTGAAATACAATTACCCGCAGCGCGCAGGGAGCGACGCAGCGAGATACATAATGCATCGCGCGAAGTCTCCCCGTGTCGTGTGTGTGTGTATATATATCGCCCCGCGACAATGCGACAGAGGAATAAATAAATCCAACTCACTGCGCACAGACACGCTAGTAATTTCCGGTTGGAGAAACGGTCCAGACTTCACATCTCGTGTTCGCTCCCAGTTTACTAACTGCTCCCTCTTTCTCCCTTTCTATCTCTTTCTCTCTGTGTAGCTTTTTTTTTGTTGGGATATTAGTAGGGACACACACACGGACGAAATGTTGTGGCGGTTCCTTTGAATGTGTACGTACCCATTCTCTGATTGGTTGCCCGAAGCTACAAGAACGGGCCTTGCGTCTGATTGGCTACTGCATACTGCGAAAAGTTTCCTATTGGTTAGGCTGCCGCCTGGCGAGTAGGTTGCCATAGACGCTGGTTGTCGAACGACTAGTCAGTGCCGACATCTTGCTGGCGTGTGCAACTGTAAGTTGGCGATATTACAGACTGTTTCAACTGTGTATTATTAGGTACTCTGTTATAGGAACTTGCAAAATTGGCTTTATTATTTGGTGGCACGTTAAACTCCACCGTCTTGTATACATTCGAGTCGGTGTCACTTGTTTATTGGCTTTTTGCAGAAGCTAGGACCTATTTTCTCTTTTGATGTGGTTGGACGTGCTTGAGGTATGCTGACGTCTTTTCCGATTGGTTTAAAGGAGCCCAGGGCGTGTCAAACAAGATATAGTCAAATGGGAACAGTTATATAAACACACGTGTGTTTCAAGCCGAGCGAGGTATCTCAGTTCTGAACTACTCGACTCGCATTCGGGAGGACCCGACCGATTCCTTCCCAATTCCTGAATTGGTATTTCCCCCATAATTTATTGTCGCTGTTCGGGGGCCCTCAAAGCCCATAATAAAACGAAATAAATAATTATTTTCTGTTTTCAAATTCACTCGGTCATTAATATTGCAGAACCTAGGAGGACGCACCTGAAGGACTTCACATTAGCAGAATGCGTACAGCAGAGTAGGGCAATGACGTGATTAGTTGTTTCGGTGAGTGGCACTGCATGTATGCCAATGGCGACACTGATAAACTGTGTATAAGTGGAAGTCGGGGAGCCACTGAGAGGCAGTGGCATTGTGCTTCCCCGCCGGTCGTGAGCGCAGGCGAAGTGAGCGTGCCGCGTTCGAAGAACACGACAAGCATACGAACAGTTTTCCCGCCTTTGACCGCGGGAGAATGGTAGCCAGTCGGAGTTGTGGATCATTCTACCGTGAAATTAGTTCTCGCGTTGCAAGAAATGCAACCACAGTGAAGGTGATATGGGATGTGAGTCGAAGAGGGACGGGCTGAGCGACGCGAAGGAAGCCAATGAGCAATACCAAAAACCCCTAGCTCAGGAATTCAGGCATGTGAAACACCAATCAATCTTTGTCCACACGCATTGTTCGTAGCCACCTGCAGCATCAGGGTATCTTGTCCAGAAGCCCATTACTAAGGCTGCCACTGACTGCCCACCACCGGTACCTGCGGCTGCAATGGAGCGCGGAACGTCAGGTCTGGACGGACGAATGGCATGCCATAGTCTTCTCCGAGGAATCCCGCATCTGCATGCAGCGCCATGATGATCGCATCCATGTTCAATATAACCGTTTCAAACAAAAAGCATTGTACATGGCCGCATTAGAGTGTTGCAATCGAGTAATATTTTGGTTCGTGCTGTACTTATCCTGATTCAACACTAGCTTCATTCACGCAACCAGTTAAATATGGGCTTGGTACTTAGGCGACACTTGCGAAACCAGCCACAATGGAGAGCTATCCTAGGAATGTCCACAAACCACATTACCCACAAGAAAGACACTTACTACACTGGACAATAAACTTAGACGTGTAGGCCTACAGCTTTTGTCATACATTTCCTCCATCTGCAATATGTCCACTATAAAGGACACACAAACTGAAAATGTTACTGAATACTGGCACTTGAAGAAAATAAAAAAAAACAATTTTTACGTTTAATATTTTTCCCATAAATTTTATATTAAATATTAAAATTTCACCAAAAAATATAACGAAAAAATATATTTTTTAAATTTATTAACTTGGCAATATTCTCTGAGAAAAATGTGTCGCATACATTGTTTGTTTGAAACTGTTATATTTAAAATGGATGCACTGAAAAGTCATTGAACGTACGTTATTCGCGGCAGACATCCAAGACGCGTGTAGCTTGAAATCATCCAACCACGAAAGTGGATCTGAAATAGTGTCTTGGATTACACAACTTACGGGCTCTTTTTGCGAACATCAGCTTGATTTCAGATATGGTTAGTAAACAGCATCAAGTCAATATCAGGTTACCGTTGGCTATAGGCTGTTCACGGTTAAGTGAGCACTTTTTAAGGCCCTCCCAGCAGGCATAATAACAAAAAAATTATATTTTATTCTGGCCTCAGACGTTAAATCTTGAGAGCTACAAAATGTATACACTGTGTTTATTAGTCACATTACAATTTTTATATCAACAGCTGGCGAAATTATACAAATAATCTGAAAGAAATTTTAATCACAGTATTAAAATGCTCACTTTACTGTGCATTGCGTACAGGCGTTTTCTCCATTTACCTCTATTTCTTCATTTACCTCCAAAATGGAAACGAGAATGGTAATGTGTCGTAGAACATAAGTGACAAGAGTTACTTTGTTGACAAAATAAAATTACACATATCTGACGCGTAAGAACTGCATCAATTCGCATAAATATAATGTTTCTAAGGTTTACTCAGTTTCCTTTACATACTAAATTCGAATCAGTGTACAATCACTGATTCGCAGTGAAATTTGACTACTCGAATTAGTGAAAATGGTTCCACTTAGAATCGGTGGAAAACCACTGTTAGTTTCAATGAAAAAATTTCACTGATTGAATAAGTGACAAACAACTGCACGCGGCGAACCAAATAATGATTTATTGAATTTTGTTAATGCATTGCGAGAAATAAACATATTTCTGATAGTCACTTCTTTGTATTGTGAAATTGAACGTAATTTTAAAAAAGTAAAAGAAGTTCGCAATGTCCAGGATTTGAACCCACAGTAGCCACCAAGTCAACGTTGGCTGTAGAGATAAAAAATAGGCGTATAGCTTTATATAAATTATCGAAAATATGTAGCTTTAAATTGTATACGTCCTTTCTTTTTTTTTTTTATATAGTTTAATTGGTAACATTAGGATTAACCAAGTCTAGAAAATTACATCAAAGAGCCAAACTCGGCATCCGTGCGTACTCAGTATATAATAATATTTTGCATAAGAACTATTTTTTACCAGGCATAACCAACACACCTGTTTTCTCACTATTTTTATTCATATTATTACAAATGAGATATTATAATATATAGATTAGATATAAGCAAAACTTCAAATGAACAAACAATAAGACACATTTACGTTAACAGAAGTATAAAATGCTTGCGACAGATGGCATATTCAGGAAGCAATCAAACATGTCATTTTTCAAAGGTTTCATTCAAAAAATGTAAAGAAACAGCAAATAGGCTATATAATATGCAAATGTATGGGCAGTGAAGTCAAGGTTTTTTGTTATATATATATATATATAAGAGCACGTATTATTATATTATTAACATACTTACTTTCATCCAAATTTCACAGTTTCCACTTCGACGACGCATGAGTAAAGCGAGATGGTCAATGGCAATGTTAATCTTATTTATAGCAGAAGGATACATGAGTAGAAAAGGGGATCCTAAGCAGAGCTTACAAAAGTGCTCAATTAAGAGTTTTGGATACCAAAAAATTGATAATTTTATATTTGTACCCAACATTGTTCAACTTGTACGCATTGTATGTGATACCATTTTCCTCAAATAAGAAATTGTACACTCTATTCATTTTAATAATTTGATGTCAAATGCAAAATTGTTCTGTGTTGCTGCAGCCATATTATTGTTACGCGCTCGCTGCTTCGCATCCCGCGCGAGTGAGTGGAAGAGTGAAGGACAGCAGTTATACGATAGCGGCGGCAGCAAGTCAAAGGATTGTTATGAATGAACAAGCAAGCGATAGGCCGGTGGCCGCGTATCTGTTACAGAAAGCGAGACGACACGATAATTCTTTTTGCGGCGCGCGCAGCTGACCCAGGTTGTATTGTTTTCTGCGTTTATCTGAATAATGATCTGGATTACTGGCCTCGTTCGCTCAGCGTGACTCTGGGTGCGTTGAACCTTCCAGATGGTCAGGGCGAACTATATAAAAGTGTGACAGGCCTCCGAGCCGAGTAGTTGACGAGTGAATGAGTGGCCGAGTTCCGAACGATAGAAGACGAGCAGCGAGAGAAGTGACCAGCGGAAGGGAAATCTGCGACTGCGAGTATCAAGCAGTGAAGAGTGCGGCTGGCAGGCGGGACTATTGGACAAGATGCGTGAGTGAAATACATTACAAACGATGGCAACATATAGGCTGAACACGTGTTAATGATGAGTATGGGATAATAGACTGTAACCAAACAGAGAGAGAGACATTAAGAAGGACGTTAATTAGAGTTGAAATAGACATGAAATATTGCGCTCGCTGTTAAATAAAAAGAGTAATAGTGGAGACAGATAATTTAATGGTGTAAATAATAGCTGTGTGAATAAATTATAAATCACATTTAGTTCTTTTATTTTTTATTGAGACCTCCATCCCTCACGAACGCAGATACGCCCCTAAGGCGCCCCGTGTAACAATAACAAATACTAATTAAGTTGTACCGATGAAAACATTTACAAAGAAAACTAATGCCGTGGGCTATAGCGTGACAGATACGTAATCACCAAATAACATGCCATATATGTTAAATAAAAAACAATTGCATGTTTTTAACGTTAAAAAAAACACACACACATGAAGTGTTATTTGGTGACGTCAAGCGGTGGTCCACGGCATTAGCTTACGTGTGCCTCGGTGGGGGGCGAGTTGTCTACCACTAAACCAATGCGGCTCCGTAAACAGGGATTAAAAACGCTTGTTATACATGGAGTGTTTAGGAAATAACCAAAGGCTTCATACATAAAGTGAATTTTCAAAGTTTATATTTATAAAGTGTGAAGAAACTGCGAATAGACTATACACCGTAGACTCTTGCAACGAGCGCGATAGCATGCAGGAAATATTCGTGATTATCAGCTAATACAAAATGTTTAAGTTAGAGGATTGCAATGNAACGAGCGCGATAGCATGCAGGAAATATTCGTGATTATCAGCTAATACAAAATGTTTAAGTTAGAGGATTGCAATAAAAAGAACAATTCAATTTTTAAGTTTAATTTATTTAAAATAATTCTTTATCCGGCATAATCGGCCATTGTTTTCTGAAAATTTCGATTCGATAGGGCCGCAGTGGCTAAGCGGTTAGACTACTCGCCTCCCACCAAGGCGAACCAGGTTCAATCCCCGGCCGGGTCNAACGAGCGCGATAGCATGCAGGAAATATTCGTGATTATCAGCTAATACAAAATGTTTAAGTTAGAGGATTGCAATGAAAAGAACAATTCAATTTTTAAGTTTAATTTATTTAAAATAATTCTTTATCCGGCATAATCGGCCATTGTTTTCTGAAAATTTCGATTCAATAGGGCCGCAGTGGCTAAGCGGTTAGACTACTCGCCTCCCACCAAGGCGAACCAGGTTCAATCCCCGGCCGGGTCACTCCCGGATTTTCTCAAGTGGGAATCGTCCCGGACGATGCAGCTGGTCGGCGTGTTTTCTCGGGGATCTCCTATTTCCCCCGCCCTTTCATTCCGACGCTGCTTCATTCACATCTAATTTCACCCTCATCGGCTCTCATGACCTTGCTGTTAAAGAGCCGCCCAAATCTCTCAACCCAACTCGATTCGATAATTCGTTAATTTGGTTCTGTACGAGCTGTATTACTATCAGTTCAAATCTTCGCTGTAATTAAAAAACTAAACTGTCATTACGAAGGCATTGAATCCTTTACTTCAGAGTAATGAAATTTGTATGCAAAGTGGGAGCAACGGGATGCGAAACAAATAATTAGCTAGGAGAGAGAAGTCTATAAGTATTGTAGTGAGATTTTTTTTACCCAGATGTGGGAAAATTTGCTTTTCAGGACCTCGATAAGAGTAATTATGATGTAATTGTGTTCGAAGGGTACAGGCATGAGTACCATTGCGAGTCATTAAATAAACGCTTGTGTGGGGTATTGGAGGTGCGATTGCCTTTTAATATTTCATTCCCATTGTAGACAATCTTCAACATGTTGCGCAGGAAGCTTATATTTGACCGTTACTGTACTCTGCGAGGCTCAGAGCCCAATGATCTTTCCTGTGTGTAACTGATTCCTAAACCATGCTACTGCGCTACGTTATGACTGGTTCATATCACTGATTATGAAGCACAAAGACTACAGATTGTTGCGATAAGGAAACNTACTGCGCTACGTTATGACTGGTTCATATCACTGATTATGAAGCACAAAGACTACAGATTGTTGCGATAAGGAAACAAGTTCTTTTGCAGCTTAGGTGCAGCACGCATCAAAATAATTTTAATTTGCAACACCAGAAATTAATTTGGGAATTAAAGGGTAAAATGCAGACTAGGAAACGTACCGGCTTGGAAGGAACCATTTCGGTTCATTTCAAACTATCCTCCACCAGTGGGTACACTATCGTGACATCTGCAGGAGGGTGCCAAGCCAAGCACGAGTTAAAATGTTGCATGTGTGATGATTCCTATCCACAGAAACCCCGGGACCCGCGGTGGTGTAGTGGTTAGACTATTCGCCTCCCACCCAGGCAAACCTGGTTCGATTCCCGGCGGAGTCGCTGCCGGACTTTCGCATGTGGGAATTACGCCTGACAATGCCGCTGGTCGGCGGGTTTTCTCGGGGATCCCCCGTTTCCCCCGCTCTTGCATTCCGGCGCTTCTCCATACTCACCTCGTTTCATCCTCATCGGCTCTCCAGACCTCGATGTTAAGAGCCGCCCAAATATCTCCACTCCACAGAGGCCCGGAAATTTCGCGAATTCGTTTGGCAGCATTCTAAACTCCAAAGTCCTTTGTGTACTCGAGCCTCAGTCACAGAGTAGATAGCTACACAGAGACGAAATGGCAAGGCGGTTTATTTGATGTGTCCGTACACGTGCCCCGATTGACTCCGCGAGGTTCTGGGAACGGGCCTTACGTCTGATTGGCTAATGCAAGCTGCGAAAGGTTCCCTATTGGATGGGCTGCCGGCTGGCGGGTAGTTACCAGGCGCTGATTGGCGAACAGTGTTCCTAAAATTTGCTGGTTAGTGACGCCGTTTTGGTGGCGTGTGCTGCTGGAGTTCGCAGTATAAACGGCTGTTTCACCTCTGTGTTCTTAACTACTCTGTGCTTCAGCTTTTTTTTTAATGGCTGTTTCTCCAATTTCAACCCCAGGCCAACGGGCACGGTATTCGTTACTTTTTTCCTTGAAGGCATGTCATTGGTTGAAATTCGTCCTGGGAAGGTTTGTGTTCCAATAGAAGCAGAAACTCAAATTTGCATGTGGTTGAACTTTAACTTGCCATTAACCCACTTAGACCCACTTTAATTTACCAGTTGCCAAATTTTATGATGCGCGCTGTACGTAAGTCAACACAACACTTATTTCGTTGTCACAGCCAATGAGCTGTCGGCTGTATGTTCGGCTACAGTTATATCAACCAATTATGATCTAAACCAGCAAGACTGTTTGCGAATCATTTACCCAAGTGTAATATCATTGGTCATTTAGCTTCGCAGTGTGCATTGCAGGCCAGACATTTCCTACACGTTTGTAATGTGCACAGCTGTGTACACTGGGTTTGAATGGGTTATCACTCTCACTGCTATCGACCTTGTATGATATTTCAACACATTTGCGACTTAGTCAATTGAAACTTCCATCACTTCATGTTCATCAAGTCTTTCACATTTTATGGCGGACATTGTCACATTCCCAGTAAAAACGAGCAGCCTCAGTGCAATTGTTATTTTGTTTTTCTATTTCTATTTGTACCTTACAAGTTCATTGCGACGTTAATTTCAAGCGTGGCTGGTATTGTGTGATCCANTTGTGTTCCAATAGAAGCAGAAACTCAAATTTGCATGTGGTTGAACTTTAACTTGCCATTAACCCACTTAGACCCACTTTAATTTACCAGTTGCCAAATTTTATGATGCGCGCTGTACGTAAGTCAACACAACACTTATTTCGTTGTCACAGCCAATGAGCTGTCGGCTGTATGTTCGGCTACAGTTATATCAACCAATTATGATCTAAACCAGCAAGACTGTTTGCGAATCATTTACCCAAGTGTAATATCATTGGTCATTTAGCTTCGCAGTGCGCATTGCAGGCCAGAAATTTCCTACACGTTTGTAATGTGCACAGCTGTGTACACTGGGTTTGAATGGGTTATCACTCTCACTGCTATCGACCTTGTATGATATTTCAAAACATTTGCGACTTAGTCAATTGAAACTTCCATCACTTCATGTTCATCAAGTCTTTCACATTTTATGGCGGACATTGTCACATTCCCAGTAAAAACGAGCAGCCTCAGTGCAATTGTTATTTTGTTTTTCTATTTCTATTTGTACCTTACAAGTTCATTGCGACGTTAATTTCAAGCGTGGCTGGTATTGTGTGATCCAATAACACGGTTGTAACATTGCGGCTTTTCAGGTGTCATATTCATATTTATTATTATTATTTTTACCTTTGGTTTCAAAAAGTTGGGGTTGTGTTGACAATTACAATTAATTTAATATAATTTCCCAATTAAGCTTTATTATACTGTACTTTGTTTAAAAAAAGTATAGGATAAACTTTGGTTGTTTTACTAATTTATTGACATAGAGATTTTATGATAGTTAGATTTCATTTGTTTTAGAGGATATTCAGTATTACTTAATTGTTATCGTTAATTTATTCCCTAGAGGATAGCAAACATCGAATTTTATAGAACAAGTGAACGAAAGAAAATTATCCTGGTTGACTCTCGCATCGCCATTGCTGGTTGGAGGAGAGATGTGGCTTAGTCAGACGACAGCCAATTGGAGAGCAGGTAACAACAGAAGTAAGGCTGAAGTAAAATCGAATATAATTTTCTTTAGCAGAACTACCACAGCCAAGGATGGGCATGGTGGGTTCAACGTAATAAAAATGTCATAATATTTATTTTTAATGTTAATGAAATGGTTGCTGCTAGATGTTTTAAAGGTGAATACTTAAAAATGTAAGACTTAGATTGATTTATTGTGTTTGAGAAGAGGTAGTTTTTTTTGTTAATTTGTTTGTACCGACGAACGAGGAAATAAAAAATTAAGAAGCTGTAAATTTCGACCTTCTGATTCAACTGAAATGTTACATGGTTGTAAATGTGAGTACAGAGACCAATAAAACTTGTGGTAACGCAGTTGTGAATATAACGTGTCCCCAGTAAATCTGTACCGCAAAGTGTTAATCGCGTAAAGAGTTATACAGAAAAAATATTTATTTATTTTAGTATACACTGTTTTTATTCTTGTGGGATATTTTTGTACTTTTTACATATAAATTTTTTGGGAAACTGTATGCCAAATATTATCGTAGGTTAACGACACATTGTTTATTTTCTAAAGCATTTGCTCGTTAAAACTCAACATTATTATTACGCACCCCACTCTAAAGTTTCGCAAGATTTTCTTTAGTTCACTTGTCTTACTAAAATAATCTTGGCAACTAGTTTCTGAAAACTTCCTTGTAAAATATGTTTTACATTTTACAGTGTAGCCGCGCATTTAAACGGCATTGGAACGAAATGTTATATTCAAGCGCAAAGCAAGGTAGATTCTCGGGATCGGTCCTGAAAGTGTTAAAGAGCGCGGGACGCAGGGCGCTGACCGCCTAGCCATGGGGGTTGGGGGGTGTGGAGGGGGTTAACAAGCGTGCCGGCGCGTGTGTGTGTGCGCGCGCGCGTGCGTGAGCCACGGGGACTGCTACCCCCGTGGGGCAGGCCGGTCAATAAACAGGGCGAGGTAATGCAGCGAAGGGGAGGCTTGTGTGTGGGAGAGGGCACAGGTGGCGCCGAAACACCCTCTCTCCTCTACCCACGAGCCGGGGCGTGTGTCCACACACGCTGCGCTGATTGGTGTACAATACACACACACACACACACACACGTGTGTGCGTGCGTGCGTGCGAGGTGTGTGTAACCGGCCGGTTGATTGCCAGTTCCAGCCAAACACACGGTTTGCCCCCTACCACCCCCCAACCCCCTTCATACGAGCTACCCCTACACCCACACCCCCA
>NQII01000433.1:561918-581121 GCA_002778355.1 Clitarchus hookeri
AGGCACTGCCCGTGTTGGCTGCGTGGGTTTGCCGCCGGCCAAGTGGCCGTAATGGTTATTCGTTGCCGGATTTGCTGCTCTCTCCTCTGCCAGGGCGGCTTGGGAGGTAGAGCAAGGGCAGGTGTGTAGGGTGGATGATGCGAACAGAATGAGAATAACTCGCACGCCACGCTAGCAAGCTTCGTAGCTGCAGAAACGCTGTTCCTGCATAGATTACAGTTGCACATATTCATCTCCGCAATGTGTTTGTATGTGTGTGTATGTATATATATATATATATATATATATATACACATACATACATACATACATACATACACACACACACACACACACACACACACACACACACACACACAATAAGTTTTAAAAACTTTTTTTTTTCGAAAGTGGCTATTAAATATTATGTAACTCAGCAAAATAAATAGTTTTTTTCGTTGCAAATCATTGTCATGTGGGTACTACGAAATTAAACATGTACACAGTTGGAACAATTTTCTTTGCTTGTTACAAACAATTCTTTGGAAACTGGTTGCCAAAGATTTTCTTGTAACTCTACAGATTAATAGTGTATATTTAAAACACATTATTTTACAAAACATACGAAACATTTAGTGTTAGGCTACCAGTTGCCAAAGAATTCCTTGTATAAATACAGAACAATTTTACACTGTACCTGCAGTTTATTATAAATATGAAGGCTGCAGCATTTGCTTTTATAACACAATAAGAGGTTTTATTATCCACAGCAACTTGTTACAAATTACATTAATTTATCTGTAGTGTTAAAGAATTATATTGGCTCTTATTTTCCAAAGAATTTTTTGGAAAAATAAAACAATGTAGCATATTTACGAACGGCTGGAATTTGAATATTTGTACAAACGTGCAAGACGATGAGTGTTTTTTTTTTTAAATAAAATATGTTAAAAGTCTGAAAAATAATGCAATATGAATATTTCTTAAACTTGAAAACCTTTTTCCTGGACAATTTTGAAAAAAAAAACATAGATTTGCAGCAGCAAACAGACCAGATGCATCAAGAACAGGAATTAAATTACTCGCACACACACAAACTAAAACGATAATGAACATAACCAGAAATTATGAAATAATACGAAGTTACAAAATAGAGAACATCGTGGACCTTTGCATAAAAAGAATGATACTTTAGCTAACGGGACGTACAACAGATAAATCAATACTAGTCAAAATGAAGAACACATTGTTACGCGCTCGATGCTTCGCATCCTGCGCGAGTGAGTGGAAGTGAATGACAGCAGTTATATGGTGGCGGCAAGTCAATGAAGGGTTTTGATGAGTTGCTGAGTTCCGAGCGATAGAAGACGATCAGCGAGAGAAGTGACCAGCGGAAGGGAAATCTGCGACTGCGAGTATCAAGCAGTGAAGAGNGCGATAGAAGACGATCAGCGAGAGAAGTGACCAGCGGAAGGGAAATCTGCGACTGCGAGTATCAAGCAGTGAAGATTGCGGCTGGTAGACTGGACTATTGGACTAGATAAGTGAGTGAAAGACATTACAAACGATGGCAACAGATAGGCTGAACACGTGTTAATTATGAGTATGAGATAATAGACTGTAACCAAACAGAGAGAGACATTAAGAAGGACGTTAGTTAGAGTTGAAATAGACATGAAATACTGCGTTCGCTGTTAAATAAAAATAGTAATAGTGGAGACAGATAATTTAATGGTGTAAATAATTGCTCTGTGAATAAACTAGTAAAAACAAAAGAACTAAATTTGATTTCTAAGACCGCCATCCCTCACGAACTGAGATACGCCCTTCAGCCGCCCATGCAACAATGTTTTCCGAGACAGACGACGATATAGGTATAATCATCTAAAAATAGCCAATACACATAATATGGTTAATTACGTTGTTTTTTTTAGGTAGTTGCTGAATTATGGTATATGACAGTGATTCCCAAAGTTCTATGAACCGCGACCCACAAAAAAAATGCCAAAGTTCAGGACTCACTTTAATGCCATATGCGTAAGGAAGTGAAGGGTAGTAGGATAAAAAAAATTGTTTATGTATGAAAGTATATATTTTGCACTTCCGATAGTGAAATATAAAGAAATTCGCAGTCAAATANAAAAAAATTGTTTATGTATGAAAGTATATATTTTGCACTTCCGATAGTGAAATATAAAGAAATTCGCAGTCAAATATTTTGACAAGCCATTTTCCACTAAAGTATTACTTTGCTCGATTCCTCTTACCGAAACAAATTTATATGCAATTGAAAGTAAACAAAGGAAATAAAAGTAATATTAATAACGTAAAAATTACCGATAAGAGTTATAATGTTGGCCAAGGATACGTTGATATAAATTATCTCAGATGATAAATGCGAATTAGTGATTTTTTTGCACAAATAACTTCGGCCTACTTCGATTTTCCTAAAAGAAAGTAAAAGGGAAGAAAAATCTTGGACTTCTGGAGATTATTAGGCTGCGGTGCTGTACTGGTTAGATTACCCACCTCTCGCCTAGGTGAACCGAGTTCTATTCCTGGCGAGGTCGCTCCCGGATTTTCGCATATGGTAATCATGCCGGACAATGCCGCTGGTCAGCGTGTTTTCTCGGGATATTCCGTTTCCGGCACCGCTCCATAATCGCCTCGTTTTAACCCTCATCGGCTCTCAAGACCTCGATGTTAGAGCCGCCCAAATCTTTCCACTCCACTTTGAGAGTTTACCGCCGTAGATTACCATCTGCGGTTTCAAGCTGTAGGTAAATAATAACGGATTTGATAATAAATAAAAACTATTTTCTTACGAAAGAAAGAGGATATGTTTAATTTAATTTAATTTTTTTTTTAAATCCTTGTATTATATACACGTAACTAGAAAGAATAAAAGGGTATTGCACATTACACAAATGGATTTATTTTGTACTTCTTAAAGATGCTTGTCAAAAAAAAATTATACTTATAAGTAATATCTAAAAGTTGAATGGCGTTTCGTACAAGTATAATTTTCTCGCATAAAGAATATCACATACTTTTTGCATCATGACATGCAAAATCGCAATTTAAGGGTTTTAGGAATGTACAAATAATATGAACAAAATCATCTACAGAGAATATAACAAGGGCGATTGAAATGTCATGTCTTAATTTATTTTAAGGTTTGCTTAGCAAAATTTAATTTTACGATTACTACTACTGCAAATTNTTGAAATGTCATGTCTTAATTTATTTTAAGGTTTGCTTAGCAAAATTTAATTTTACGATTACTACTACTGCAAATTTTAAAAAAATCTTTCCTAATTTTGAGTAAGTTTTAAAAACTTTGAAAATATATCATTGCGTGATTTTTAAGATTCACTGAAGTAACTCTTGGATTCTTATTTCAGTGGGAATTATCTCATTTCGGTGAGTCTTTTTTTATTATTTGTGCGTCCCAAAAGCACTAAAAGTTTGATTTTCACAAACCGTTTTGTGAAAAAATATGGCGCCTAGAATAGTTTATGCTAGGAAATTGTACTCGTGAGCAATGTCTAAAAGTTGAAAAATATTTCGTACAAATATTCAACAAAATAAAATTTTATGCTACCAGCTTTAACAGGCAAAAATTTGGAAACTTGTTACCAAATAAATCCCTTGAAATACAAAGACAGTTTGACAGTTTTCATTTTNTAACAGGCAAAAATTTGGAAACTTGTTACCAAATAAATCCCTTGAAATACAAAGACAGTTTGACAGTTTTCATTTTATCTACATTTTTGTTTGCATTTTTTCGAATAACTTAAGAAATTAAAAATGTAAACTAAGAATTTTATATACTTATTCGGTAATTTACAAAGTCGCATTTTTTAAGTGTGAGCATCATTTGCCAACATTACTCGAAAATTTATTTCGCAAAACAAATGAAATCTATTCCAAAATCTTTATAGCGAACGTGTCTTAAACGACACATGGAAACGTTGGAGTTTCTAAATATGACACATGAGATGGTATATAAACTATTGAGCTAATATTTATAACGACACAAACGTTCCATCATTGCCTGCACACTGATACTCTTACATATTCACAATAAAATACTGTCTGCTTAATTTACGAAGTCCTGCATTTCTACAAGAAAACGTGATGTTAAGGCAGAGAGTAAAACATTACGATTCTATACTAAATTTAAAGGTGTTTCCATGTCCGGGACTCAAACTAATTACTTATTAGTATGCTCCACCATGGAGATCTACAAGCTGTGTATTACCGCCTATTCAAATGGCTTGGGGTCCGCCCGCAGTTGACACACGAGTCCCTAAACAGCTTTCCGTAACTGACGTCACGTCATGTGTGTGAAATGTATGCTTGCAGCTTGGTGGTGAATGGCTTCAATATGTTCATTACCTCCCTACTGCAGTTCCACCCCCTTCCCCCTCCGCAGTTAACCAGTCCTACGCGGTGAATATTGATTCATGCAATCACGAGCACGCTCTTGAAACAATTCGCCAGCTGCCGTTGTCCATTGCGACACGCAGCTTCAACGAAATGACCTCGCACTGAGCAAATTTCGATCAACAATAGCCCTCAAAGTACCACTGGAACTTATAAACGTTGATGTTTATTTTCAAATGGTTAGAAGCCCAAGTAATCTGCGTTTAGCCCATCCACGGTTATTTACAACTATTCTCAAGCCCTGCCCAAGTTCTACTTTCAAGATATTCCTCCTCCTCGTGCAAACAAAGCTCTAGAAAACTACACCGGTAGGGCAGTGCACCGCATGCGTGCGCACTCACTTCAATAATACTCTCCATAAGAACTATATATTACTAGGCATTACAAACACACTTATTTTCTCCATGTTTTATTCACATTAATTATAAATTATAATTTAAATAGATAAAATACAATTAAAAGTCAAAATCAACAAAAATAAGATACTTTTATGCCAACCATGGTATAAAACTCCTGTAATACACGACATATTTAGGAAACACCAAACACACACATGGGATGAATTTTCGAATAATTGATTAAAAAAATTGTGAAGAAACGGAAAATATACTACACCAGTTATTCCCTGACAAAACTGGTTTGATCGTTATAAATGTGATTGAAATGCAATGTTTATTAAATGTTGATCTGAACCAATGAAAAAGAAAGCAACTTATAATTAAAACCGTACCAGGTTCTTAACTGTAACTTTAATTGCGTGTAAACAATTCTCTCTGAATTTATAAGTCTCAAAGTAATTCAGAGAAGTTGAATTGCACTGTATGAATATGTTGCAAAATTATTCGCAAGTACGAGTTACGTTTATAATCTTTAAATGCATGGTTAGGGTGAAAGCCAATCTCACTCCGTGAATTTTGTTGAAAAAAAAACCAACGGAATGCTTTGCCAATTCGACTAAGTAGGCTACTTGTGATTTTGTGGTTCCAATAAGGGTATGCGTGCAACATGTTTGATAGTATCTAACTGTTTTTAATGATGTGGTTGTTGTAATGCAAAATTCGTGTTATTATATAGCAATTGGGCGGAATTCTCAGTTTCCNTGTTATTATATAGCAATTGGGCGGAATTCTCAGTTTCCTGCATACTCGAGCTGGTTCACTGGCCATACAGTAGAGTGAACTGCACTCCTCGTGGCCACTTCGTTCTGAAGAAAATATTGGCGCAGTCGTCCAGTGGAGTGGAGATATTTGTGCAGCTCTTAACATCGAGGTCTTGAGAGCCGATGAGGGTGAAACGAGGCGAGTATGGAGCAGCGCGTGAATGCAAGGAAGGGGGGAAACGTGAGATCCCCGAGAAAATCCGCCGCCGACCAGCGGCATCGTCAGGCACGATTTCCACATGCGAAAATCCGGTAGTGACTCCACCAGGAATCGAACCAGGTTCGCTGGGTGGGAGGAGAGTAGTCTGACCACTACACCACCGCCACCCCTATATATATGTATATACACACACACACACACACACAGTCTTCCTGAACGTGTCTTATAAACTTTGGTCCGACGACAGAAGTAATTCACACCTGCGAATCCTTCACGTATAGCCTGCAATGTAATAATATAGCGAATTTTGTAGATGTCGTGTAATTATGTATGTAGCGGGATAAGTCATGAATTTCAATGACATTTATGTGAGACTTAGGTCCTACTGTACACTCGAGCTTCTTCTACTTGATTTTTTTTTTTCNTGAATTTCAATGACATTTATGTGAGACTTAGGTCCTACTGTACACTCGAGCTTCTTCTACTTGATTTTTTTTTTTTCAGACTGTTTTTGTGAGTAACCATTTCTACTCCCGACTGTGATTCATGTGGTTCGGTTGTGCTTANTTTTTTTTTTTCAGACTGTTTTTGTGAGTAACCATTTCTACTCCCGACTGTGATTCATGTGGTTCGGTTGTGCTTATTTGAGAGAGAATATTTAGAGTCGGATGTGACTTCCATTACTCGGGCGTCTTCTGTCCACGAGGTTAGGAGTTATTGAATCCCAGGTAAGGCATAGATAGGCTACATGCGTTTCAGATGTAAACTTGTGAACGTATTATGTAAGCAGTTTCCTGACTACAGACTATTCATAAATGTGGAAGAATTAACAAAGAGTATCGCCGCTTGTCAATGTCCGACATCTGTAATAACTAATGGATGAATATGGTATAAGCTTAAGGGCCTGCTCTGTCGCTCTTAAATAGAAAACTGTGCTTTATGACAGTTCCTGGTCATTGACAACGGAGGCTTAGCACATGAGACCCCCGACCCTTTTTTAGATCGCTCTATGCAAGTAGTTGGTGAAGCAATCTTCAGTATAAACCTGAACGGGTAACATTTCCAACGTGACTACGCTTGTTCAATACGAAATTAGAAGATTTGCCAACAAGCCGTTGACGAGTGTTTGTTGAAAAGCAAGTTACATCCCATTGGCGAGCAGCCTACGCTGGTATACAATATTTCAAAGTGAGAGAGAGTGACATTAGTAGTGCTTCGAAAAAATGGCTTCAGTTCATAATATTTGAAAACATCAAGTTTATGAAGCATTTAAGAGTAAGCATAAGCACTAATAATTATTTTCATAAACATTTTTAATTTTTTTATAAATTTATTGTTTACTGTAATTTAAAGGTATTTATTTCATATTGATGATTATTTGCACGACTTTTATTAATAGAAAAACATAAAATTAAGTTTCTCCAAAATAATTGCCCTTTGACAGAGGGACCTGTTAAGGGTTATGTTTTGAGNTAGAAAAACATAAAATTAAGTTTCTCCAAAATAATTGCCCTTTGACAGAGGGACCTGTTAAGGGTTATGTTTTGAGTGCACCCAAATGTAAGCACTGATGCATGTAAAGGCAAATCCTGTCGTTGCATAAACACAATATTTCATTACTGAATTATAAACACTCGAAAATGATCGTCAAAATATATTAAATGCTCTTGAAGCAGTTGGAGAAAATTTCATTTACGAACTTCTTGCTATCACTGTCGAATTCATAATCACAACCGAAATAAACAATGGCGAAATCATAACACGCGGTTGTTATGTCTGGGAGTGCTGATAATAAGATCAGAATGAAGTTTGAAATAGTCTTGCATTTCAGTAGCCGTAGTAGTGCGAGGTGGCGTCACCGGGCAGTGCGGCTGCCCCAGACAGACGACGGAGTCAAGCTGACGTTCACAATCAAGTGAGCACTTTTGAAATATACTTTTGAAAAAATTATATATTGTCTTTAACCATATATAAATAACAGTACACACTGGCGTGAAAGCTCCCAGTTAAGTCAGCAAAGAATTTATAAATAAGACTTATAGCTCTTTAACTTTCACACGCGTCACCTTTACACTTTACACAAAAGTGTAATATTTTTATTTATGACTACTGAAGTTAAGAGTTTCTTGTTTTGTACACATTATAGTATGAACATGTAATTAGCAACGCATTTGCATTTCTAACAATTCCACTGTTACACTCGGATGGCGCATGAATCAGGTGAGAAAGTCCGCGACAGTGTTAATTTTACGTGTGGCGGAAGAATACAAATTGGAAGGAAAAAAGATCATAAGCGGAGCTTTCAAAACTGCCGAATTAACCGTGAACAGCCTTGATCGTTTTGTTCACTAAAGTTGCAAAACGTTCCAGCACTCGACGGGGAAAATTCGGCTGGGTCGTGACGAGCGGTTGGCGGCCGTGCGTGTGGCGTGCCTGTTTCCGTGGCCCACCGCCAGGGGCGTGGGTGGCCCGGCGCCGGCCAACATGGCGTGACGCTGACCTCTGCTCGCTCCTGGAACCGTTCTCCATTAGCCCTGCCCAGCAGCTCCGTGATAAATTTCCTCGCGTTCCGTGATTAACGTTGCACGGGAGCGTAACACGACGACTCCTTCGTTTTATCGGATTCAGTTTCCTCCGGGCAGTCGTGTTTCTATTTGGAAAGAACTCGTGAACATAACCTACCATTTAACCAAATATGTGGATCTTTATCAGTCACCTCAAGTGACAGTGTTGCCACTCTACTTNTTGGCGGCCGTGCGTGTGGCGTGCCTGTTTCCGTGGCCCACCGCCAGGGGCGTGGGTGGCCCGGCGCCGGCCAACATGGCGTGACGCTGACCTCTGCTCGCTCCTGGAACCGTTCTCCATTAGCCCTGCCCAGCAGCTCCGTGATAAATTTCCTCGCGTTCCGTGATTAACGTTGCACGGGAGCGTAACACGACGACTCNCCGTTCTCCATTAGCCCTGCCCAGCAGCTCCGTGATAAATTTCCTCGCGTTCCGTGATTAACGTTGCACGGGAGCGTAACACGACGACTCCTTCGTTTTATCGGATTCAGTTTCCTCCGGGCAGTCGTGTTTCTATTTGGAAAGAACTCGTGAACATAACCTACAATTTGACCAAATATGTGGATCTTTATCATTAACGTCAATCGACAGTGTTGCCACTCTACTTAATAATTAGCGACCCTGAAATTTCGCGAATTCATTTGAGGTCAAGTAAAACATTAAAAATTTGTATATTTCAGTTGCTATACATTGGACAACGCCTTGTTAGACACGCCCCGAACCGTTTTCGACCAATAATGAACTTGCAAGGGAAACAAGGACCAAATAACGTGATACCTGCTCTTGAGTCAAAATGGACCGACAACCAATGAATAACTAACTGATGCTCGAGTACACAAAATGTTGTGTAGTCTAGCTTGTTGCCAAAGTAATTCGCGAAATTTCTGGATCTCTATTAATAATAAATAGGTGAAATAGCCGCTTATTCCGCGAACTCCAGCAGCACACGCCACCGAAATGGCGCCACCAGACAGCAACATGTCGGATCGCCGTTCGCCAATCGGCATCTGGTAACTTACTCACCAGTCGGCAGCCCAGACAATTGGGAACCTTTCGCAGGACGCAGTAGCCAATGAGACCAGTAGTAGAATAAAGGGGCTTTTGGCGCAGGGTTAAGAGATTGGAGTTCGGAGTTATACGCCATCTTGGTAGGCGCTGGTGGCACCCTTAATTCTGATTTGCCGAGTTGAGCAAGAAAATGTCTTCTAATAAATACACGAGGTCATTAACCTAAAGAAAGTTGCAAGTATGTGTGTGTGGAATTTTGAATTCTAAACTGTGCCTACATCTTTTAACCATAAAAAAATGCATCTATAATTTATCAAGACTAGTCGTTTGTCTGCAAACTTTTGAATCAGTCCTTGTACATTTGATCCTACGATGTCTCAGTCAGGTATTACAGGCGGCAAAATAAAAAAACTTATTTCAGTAAAGTGCAGTAAATCTCTATNAAAACAATGATGTATTACATATATTAAATCAGGCTATAACTTACACCCAACCATGCATAAAATGTTCTAAAAAAAAAAAAAAAAAAAAAAAAATAACTATGACACAACTACAAATCAAAAACAGGAATGTACAAGTTAAAGTAAAAAAATAATTATCTTTCAAAACTGCAACATGAAGCAGTCTGATTCAAATGGTTTCACCAGGAAAATGTCAGTTTTTAAAATTGAGCATTGATGCATTGTCTAGGTGGATATTCTTTTTCAGTAAAACTGAAAAATTTGATTGTTTAATTGATCGTGATTAAAATACATATATATATTTGATCGTGATTGAAAAAAGTATAGCGCCTAATCCATAAATAACATGATTTCTCTGGTTTTAAACGTAACATACGTTCGTCGTACTGAAATTTTATTAATTTACATCAAGTGAACAAATGCTATGAATTAATGATATTCGAAGGACAAACTTATAGTCTACAAAAAAATCAACAAAGCCAAAAGCGTTTGGTGGCTCAATAAATTTACAAAAGAAATACATATGGACACCAATGGCAAGTGGTAATAAACAATGCGTGTTACAAAAATGTCAATATTTATTTTAAAAAATCTACATATTTCAGATTTTAATATTTATGCAAACTTTGTTGAACTTATCTGCGTTACAATTGACTTTCAGATAGTTCTTTTTTTTTTGTAAACGTTTGAGGAACTCATGTGCCGATGCATCAGATCACAGTTTCGCCCTTCGTAGTAGCTACTTCAATACGACGATCACAGACTTTGAACAATTTCTGTCAGCTCTGTAAACAGATGCGTGAGGTTAGTGTCTTATATCCAACGAGAAGGTCCTAAGAGCAGAGTTTCTGAGAGCACAGAAAGAACTGTTCGGACAGCTTCATTTCACACGTTGTTGTCGATACACCGCACGCACGCATCTCAGAGCTTCAAGGGCAGGAGTACACAGGTCATAGCGGTACCATGCGCCGCTGCAGGTGCTCCTGTGAACAGACAAGACAAAACAGCATCGTCACAATATAAACGTGAGTCAGTGATACCAACCAGCGAAATCCAGTCAACTGAAAATATTTTCAGTCAGCTGTTATCGACTGGCGAATCAGTGGCGTACGCTGGTTATCAGCGAACTGGACGAGGTTATCTGTATACTGAGACAAAGGGTTTGTTTGGTGCGACAAAATTAATTTTTTTCTATAGGAGCAATGCACTATTTTGTTGTTCTTATTCGGTTACCCCAAACAAAGATTTGGTTGGTGCAACTAAAGATTTGTTTGGCTATACGTACATGAAATATTTTCGGTTTTTTATAAACAAAACTCGAAGTCCGACTGATATTTTAACCTAGATCAGCTGCGCCCGAGAGATACGCCTTACCGACTTCAGCTTAAGTGACTACTAATAAAATCAGAATGTTATTAAATACATACGTTTCAAGTAATGGAAAACATGCGCAAAANCAGCTTAAGTGACTACTAATAAAATCAGAATGTTATTAAATACATACGTTTCAAGTAATGGAAAACATGCGCAAAAAATATTTCAAGTTTTACAGCTTTCATTTTTAGTTTCCTGTTAAACCTGTTTGATTGGGCTGTTTATGTAATTATTAATTATTAATAAATGCACTTTAAAACGCTGTTATTATCCTAATTGTCAAAATAAAGTCGAAAAAAAAAAACTCTCGAGCTGTATTTTGGAAGGAAGGTAATCGAATGAGTGAACAAACAAATACATAGAGTTGCTTCAACAAAATGTTTTGTAGGAGTATATAAATATATTTTTGTCTCTATTCAAACAAAGTATTTTGTTGGTTGTTCTCTCATTGTAGTAAGTATAAATTAAGGTTATATCACTGAAATTCTCGTATTGAAATTGCCAGTAGGAGTAAAATGATACAATTAGATGAGCTTTCACTGGTTTACTGTTACGTTTGATAGAGTTGAGGGACTACTGTGTAATTTTTTTAAAATTATATTTTAACGTCCCCGGTTTATGCCGGGGGGATGATTGGGGATGGGGTTACGAATAACATACTTTGACAAGTTAAACTTCGAAATATGATATACATCTATGTTAACTGGGATTCGAACCTTCCACCTATGTGTAAAATTTTTTTTATCAATAAATGAGTATAACAACTAGTTACTTTTTAAAAACAGTGGTTTGGAGATAAATTATTGTAATTACTGAAGTGAAAGGTCTAATACCAGTGGCATTGTCCGGTACGATTCCCACATGCGAAAACCGGGGGTGACTCCGCCGGGTATCGAGCCCAGTTCACCGATGTGGAAGGCGAGTAGTCTGACCACTACACCACCGCGGCCCCAAATCTTAAGCAGCGACCCCGTTTCCATAGATGGAAAGTATATACACTTGCAGAAACAGTGAAGTCTCCGTGCTATTGTATAAAAGCAATGCCTGTGTCCAGATGGTAATATAACATATATAGATGTCAGTGTGTTCCCACTCAGTTAAAATACACCTCATAAAATAATTATTTTCAATGTACTTAAATAATTTATTATTGTAACTGTAAAGTTGCTACTTTTGATTGCTTACTTTGTAAAGTACTCTTTTAAATTAAATTACCACATTTCTGCAGTTAAAATCTTTGTAGTGCATGAACTGTTTAAGGAACTTCGAAAGCACACATACACTAAAATAGTCGCAGATTGCTTGAACGTTTCTATGGCGACACAGTGTCATTAGTTTTTTGCTCGTTTAACAACACAGCAGTCCAGCATTCAGAGGTGTTATTGCAGATATTTTGTAAGAACAATGAAAATGCTACCTGTAACGCTTTTGAGTGTAATTTTCATATTTTTGCTTGAAAGAAGAATTTAAGAGCTTGAATAGAGTTGCAGAACTGGCTCATGTATAGTTAAAAATATTGGTTGGAAGGAATATTTAGATTGCAAAAACCTCGTAGAGGGTTTTAGTGCCCAGACAAATCGATCATCGATCAGGCTAGCAAGATACCTCCAGACACCACTTGAGGTAACTTATGAAAAGCGTAGGTCAACTTATTTAGAGAAATAGCTTTTCTTTTTTCTTCTCCTAAGAAAACCGTTGTTACCAAGTTACAAAATCCCCTCTCATATAAAGTTTAAAATGCGAGTTCCTTTTTAAATCTGCGGACACATGTATAGTCCATTCAAGGTTACTTCCAACTTTTCTGAAGTCCTGCTAACGTTCTACTACCTGTATATTCCTCCGCCTCACGCGAACAAAGCTTAACCGTGATTAAAAAATTACTCCAACGGGACCCCGCACCGCATTCTTGCGCGGTCAGTGTAATAATATTTTGCATAAGAACTATTTCTAACTAGACATTACCAACACGCCTATTTTCCCCCTGTTTTTATTAGCATTAATTATAATTGAAATGTTATATTTTATAGACAAACAATAAGTAAAAGTTATATTTAACCAAAAATTAGATACCTTAATGTTAATAGAAGTATAAGAAGTTTGTGATACGCGACATATTTATATAACAACCAAGCACGTAATACTTGGGGTGATTTTTCAAAGGTTTGATTCATAAAGTGTGAAGAAACCGCGAATAGACTAAAATTACACGTTTGTGTATGTTATTCAGCAATGAGTGCCAGTGAACTCAACTTACAACAAAGGAGCTACAGATGCAGTTTAACGCTTGGGTGTAATGAAATTCGTGTTTTATCGTTTGCATAGTAAATGTAGTTAATACCGTTCTTGTTCAAGAGGAGGTTAGTTTTCCGGACCAGGTTACAGCTCTGGGAGAGGAATGCTGTTCCAGACGCATTACAGCCGCGTCGACCGACGGTGCGTAATGCTGACCGCATGAATAGTAATGACGGGCGGACTGATATGTGACGGGCGGGCAGGAATGCTGATTGAATGTCGATAAGTTCGCAGGTGGCTCGAAACTCATATCACACAGGGCAAGGGAAGAGAGGGAGACGGGGAAGCACCAGGGGAAATTTCATGTTAATGAGCCGCGCGGCGTGATTGTGTCGGGGGAAGCGTCTCTGCCACATTATTCACCCAAAAATTAACCTCTCTTGTTCGGCAACCTTGCGACTCGAGCGCCCGAGAGGAAAAAATAAAGAAGGCAACAAATGTCGATGAACTGATTGCCGATGGACATGCGGTCGATCGTGTTACCTGGAACGGACGTGATCGTCTTCGGCATTCTCAACTAATCTTCGGGGCGTGCTGAGGAAAAGAGTTCTTCAAACAAACTAATCGTGGGCGGTTGACTGGACCAAATAGGAACAACAAAAACCATAAGGTTTCCACGATCGAGTCTTGGAAAGGTGCCACTGTAAAACTGTAGGATTTCTCTAGTGACACCTGAATATTTTAATGCATTCGTAGAATTTCTGGAGTGATGTCTTATACCGACGAGTTCTCGCACCGTAGTTTGCATGATGATGATGATGATGATGGTTATGATAACTATTGAGCACGCCTTGCGAGGATGATTTCTTCAGTGGTTTGCAGTTGACTCTTCGCAAAATGATGGAGATACGGCGGTGAGCCGCACCTACCCCCTCCTCCTCGAAATGATTAGAAAAATCCCATGGACCTGTTATGGGAATCGAAACAGTATACTTTGGCTAAGAGGCAGCAATGCTGCACACTGAAGCGGTCAATATCACTGCACAGAATAGTTTTAGAAGCAGCCAATCAGACACAAGACCCGTTCTCAGAGCTTCGCGCAGCCAATCAGATAACGGGTACGCCCACATCAAAGTAACCGCCACGTCATTTCGTCGTCTCTGTTATTTACTCTGTGGTAACGTGAAACAAAGGGAAGTTAAGTAGAACTTTGTAACGTTGTTGTTTTTCAGGTTTTATTGTCTTTTGGTTTCGGATTATTTGGTTGTTGTGGCGAGTCATTAATATGATTTCCAGATTAAGATTTGGAGGTTATTGTTCATTAGCCCTTGAGGATAGCAAGTGCTGTATTTTTGTTAATCACGTGAAACTAAATAACAGTATCCTGATTGGCTCTCGTCTCGTCATTGCTGATTGGATGAGGAATGGGGCGTGAACAGCCGACAGTTAATCAGAACGCAGGTTACAAGAAGGGTGAGACTGAAGTTGAATCGAACTTTTTTTCCTCTTCCAGAAATACCTCCATCACCGCCATCACCGCCGAGAACGGACGCTATGTGCTGATAATCATTAACATGATATATTGAATAAAAAGTTTACCGTGCGTGGGTAGCACCCGTGGCTTACCTTCTATAACTTTTTCGGACTGAACAGTTTCTTCGACTANTGTGGCGAGTCATTAATATGATTTCCAGATTAAGATTTGGAGGTTATTGTTCATTAGCCCTTGAGGATAGCAAGTGCTGTATTTTTGTTAATCACGTGAAACTAAAGAACAGTATCCTGATTGGCTCTCGTCTCGTCATTGCTGATTGGATGAGGAATGGGGCGTGAACAGCCGACAGTTAATCAGAACGCAGGTTACAAGAAGGGTGAGACTGAAGTTGAATCGAACTTTTTCCTCTTCCAGAAATACCTCCATCACCGCCGAGAACGGACGCTATGTGCTAATAATCATTAACATGATATATTGAATCAAAAGTTTACCGTGCGTGGGTAGCACCCGTGGCTTACCTTCTATAACTTTTTCGGACTGAACAGTTTCTTCGACTANAAAAGTTTACCGTGCGTGGGTAGCACCCGTGGCTTACCTTCTATAACTTTTTCGGACTGAACAGTTTCTTCGACTAAATTACTTTCCGCCCACGTACGTAGCGACTAGGGTCTAGGCAGCCTCGAGTTTGCCTCCTTCGGAAGTTTATACGCAAGCAGTTCATCTGTAATAGCTGCAACATGTTTTAAATTTTCATCATCGATAAAGGAAGTCGAGTGATATTTATTTATCTTATTTGACAATACGAATGAATCAATAAAAATTGATAACAGAATTTCGGCATCCTAATTCAAGAGAAATGTTACAACTTTCACAAGAGTCCAGTCAAAGCGAGGACCAGCCATTGCAAGATTCCAACGAGTGCCGTGCAAATCGAGGCTGCCTCCTACCCAGCGCCTTTTTTCCGCATTCTAGGTCGAATGGTGTGGAGGCGGTAAGGGCGACACCGCCACGCGCATCAAGTGCGCCATCGCCGCTAAGCGCAAGGCTCTGAACTGGCGTGCAGTGCTCTCGTCGTGCTGCGTGCNACGCGCATCAAGTGCGCCATCGCCGCTAAGCGCAAGGCTCTGAACTGGCGTGCAGTGCTCTCGTCGTGCTGCGTGCACCTATGGGACTTTCAGCTGTGACCATATTATTTTATTGATGGAAAGTCTGCAAGAAGGTTCAATGGAGGGCCCTAGAGTAGTTTTGTGTGTATCTGACGGAAATATTTTGAGAAACAGTACTTTAAAAAAGCCGTTTTTAGCGATTTTGGAGTACTGTGGGATGGTGTGCCCTCGTCTTAAGTGTGTGTTCTTTTCGTAGAACAGCGCATTGGACGCACGTGTAATAGTTTCGTAGGAAAACGTATATTTGAAACATTCTGCAACGCAGTTCAAGGGCCGGGTTGGTGGCGGGGGCCTTAAAGGAAGCCGATAACGAAGTTTTAACCTTGAAGTCCCAACGAGTGGTAGCGACACACGCTCCTTGCCAGCGACGTTTCGCACATCCCAATGCTCAGCAGCTTTCATTCGCCTCGGGTTGTGTGTTCTGTGTTCTCTGAGATTACACCCGTGGCAGCACGGTGCCGTTGCAGTAATTGAGGCCTTGGCACACGATAGGCCTGCGGGACGTCGATTCAAGTGCTGCCTGCAGGTGTCTTGCACTGGAACTTTCTCCAGTCATTCGACTTCGATGGCACGTTCGTACCTCTAAGCGACGTTTTACGGGGATTTTCGATATACAAAATTGATGTGTTTATTTTACATATTCCCACAAGTACATGGGCGCCTCCAACGGGCAAAGCACTGATTACCGCTGCCAGTTAGTGTTGCAAGTTCTGCTGAATTAACTGCTGATGCCGACAATACGTTTTTTTGTAAGAGGCACGTTTGCTTGTTCAGTTTCTGCTGTGTGATTTTGAGATAATGAAAAATAATATGTATGTTTTAATGTATCCAGAAGTGAATTTTACATCTAAGGTAATAAAAATAATAGGGTCATGGCCATATTTCATGTGCTTTCTTCATTTTGTTGTATGACCATCTCATTTCCAGTTGCACTAAACGCAATTCCACTAAACAGCACAATATTTATGTACTTCTGAAAACATATTTGCACTTCATCTAATGTCTGTCGCCTGCCAGCAGCGGACAAGCAGCAAGTATTTTCCCGCTGCTGGCAAAGCATTGCATTAGCGATTTACGCTGTGTTTCGTTCAGCCGCACCGCAACGAAGCAGCTATTGTGATAGTGCAGTTGGTAGGGCTTCATATTCCGTAAAGTGGAGAACGTCAACTACTCACAACGCGGGTTTGATTCCCTTCCCAGGCGTATTATTTTTTTTTTCGTTGGCAATATTTATGTAGCAATTCAACACAAAATTGTTTTGCCGCAACATAAACACCACCTTAATGTTGACAGAACATTAGGAATGTAATGTTGTTACAAAAGTGCTTAATGTTACACTAGCATTAATAACTTAAGAGTATATTACATTAACAGCAACGTTAGTTACTGACGGCCCGTGTAAAGCTATGTTATTTGAAAATTATAAACCCAGAATTAATATTTTGTAATATATTTCGGTAACTGTAAACGAAGTTTAAATTGGCCTAATTATTTTGAAGCACCAATTAGAACAAAACAAAGTTCTTTAAGTTAAACTAATTTGTCGCCTCCAGATGTAAACAAAATAATGGTGATTTGGTGAATTAGTGTTTTTTAAGGGTTCACTGCATACGAAAAACTAAATACGAAATTACAAATTACGTCAACTTTTTGGTAAACAAAATCGTGTACTTGCAGCTCGCTTAGCAGTGATGTCTAGAATCAACACTACACGTGTGTTGAAAATATAATCCAATATTGAGGGCGCTGACAGCACCATTTATACTTTAAAAACATAGAAAAATGTGGCTGCTGCCTGGTGGCTAAAAAGGCAGGTCGTCTGGTGTCGAAATATGTAATTAATACACTAGCGCCACCTAGGTGTTGAAAATATAAACAAATGACAAACGTAAATCAAGATGGCAGAAGGAGTATAGTTGAGGGGTGGTGGGGATGGAGACCTGCCGACTAATTGGTCGAACGAAGGTGAATAATTGGTGGTGAGGGTGGGGCAATTAGCCAATGAGAAACATTGGTGGAGCAATTAAATATATTGGAAGGGAGTGGTGTCGGTGAAGGGAGTGGAGGGAGTTAGTAGTCTGCTGGGTGTGGTGCTGGGGTAACCTCCGGGAATGTAAGTTTTTTAAAGTAAATTTTTTAAATCATTTTTTAATAATTTGAAATATTTTTTATACTTTTTAAAATATTTTTTTAAATAATTTTTAAATTATTTTTAAATTATATGTAACTAATTTTTAAATCATTCATTGTATTCTGTATTTATATATGGGTCATGCTCTAAAAGTATATTCTGTTCATATAGTATTTTGTAAAAATGTCATTTACGCATTTAATTGTAAAAATATATCTTGAATTTGGTTGTATTATGTTTGGTTCATTTCTGAATGTAGCTATTTCCGTGTTTTTTTTTTGTAATCTGCACTGTATATGAGTTGTCTGTAAATTGTACCATTTCGACTTGCTTTCATTTCATCCGATGTTTTTGTTATGTCCTTTGTTTTGTATATCTTTGATTTGTTCCACATCCTAGCTCATATAGGATCCACGGACCGCAAAATAAATTGTAAAGAAAACACACACACACAGAAGTATAAAACGCTTGTGATACATGACCTAGTTAGCAAACAACCAAGAACGTCATACATGGAATGATTTATCATAGGTTTGATTCAAAAAGTGTGAAGCAACCGCGACTAGACTATAGAACGAGCCTTAGCGAAGGAAGGTGGCACGCGCCTCCTAGCTCCCGTGGCGTGGCGGGCGTATCCTCGTGCAGGAAATTGGCCGCCGGCACAAGCCTGTGGGCCAGCCTGGCGCGCGGGGCGAAGAGGTTCCCGCGGCGGCCGCCTGGGGCGCAGCGCGCGCCCCGCGCAGGCCGGCGGTAGAGAGAGGCGGAGACAGGCGGGGCGAAGCACGCGCCTCGCGGGTCGTGCACTCACCCCCCTGGTAATTGTGCTTGTATTTGAGCGGCGCGCGATAAGGCCGGGGCTCTCGTGCGGCAAATTGGCCCCGCGGCTCGCTGCCCCCTGGAGGGGGCGGGACCCCCCGGGGGCGAGGAAACCTTCGCCTGCTAATAAGTCAATTACTCGCCGCCCGCTTCTACAATCTTCCGAGCTTCCGCTCGAGCTGGAAAACTATACGTGCACCCATGCAACA
>NQII01000433.1:581159-608240 GCA_002778355.1 Clitarchus hookeri
CCCCCCGATATATAGATATGGAGAGAGATGGAGATATATCTATATAGATCGAATGAAATAGAGAGATAGAGAATGATTGAGAGAGCTATATAGAGGATAAATAGAGACACATAGAGAGAGACAGAAAGATAGATATATAGATAGAGAGACGGGTAGATAGATATATAGACAGTTAGAGACAGAGAGAGGTGGTGACGGAGAGAGAGGCGGAGACAGATAGACGTTGAGAGAGGTAGAGTGGAGAAAGGTAAATAGAGGTTTAGAGGTAGAGTAGAGAAGGGGGACATATATTATACATATATGGGTGGTTCTTAACAACGAGGTCTTGAGAGCCGATGGGGGTTGAAATAGGTGAGAATGGACTACCACCGGAATGCAAGGGCGGGGGAAACGAGAGATCGCCGAGAAAAACCCGCCGACCAGCGGCATCGTCCGGTACGATTCCCACTTACGAAAATCCGGGAGTGACCCGTCCGGGAATTGAACCCGGTTCGCCTTGGTGGGAGGTGAACAGTCTATCCGCTCAGTCACCGCAGCCCCTACGAGTACTACATGTTCGGTTGTTTAAGCGTTTTATACTTTCGTTGTCTTAAAAGTTTCTTATTTGTGGTTAAATTGAACTTTAATAGATTACATTTTAACTATAAATTATAATATTCAATATATGAAAAAATGTAGTTAAAAACAGGGAGAACGTTTTTGTGTTGGGAATGCCTACTAAGAAATAGTTCGTATGCTAAATATCATTAAACTGAGTGCGCACGAATACAGTGCGTTGTCCCTATGGTGTAATTTTTTTTTTTGCATTTGGTTAAGCTTTGTTTGCATTAGGCGAAGGAATAGCCTGAAAGTAGAACTTAAGAAGAGCTTTAAAAAAGTTTTGAGTAACGGTGAATTTACTATACAAAGGATTTTATTCTGGGAAGGGCTCAGCCTTGAAATCCGAAGTAGCACTTTGCAGAATAAGAAAAACGACTTTTAACGATGTAAGAACAGTATTTAAATTTAAGTGCGCACTGAATAAAAACTTATTGAAATTGTTTTTTATATTTTCAGTTAATTTTCCAAAATTTGTTTGTTTATTTTTTTTTTTTTTTTGAGGGAAGGGCTGCACTCCTTTCAGCACCCCTTGCGTTACAGCCTTGCTTTTAGGCATATATAAACATGTAATTTTTCCACGTTATATCGGACACTTTCTTTTGTTCGTAACTGTAGCTACTTGTACCACTTAAAACGATACAGAATATTTAACACTACAGATGTGGGGAAAGCCGCGTACAATGCGAACCCCAGCCCTCAATCGCCAGCAAATGGCATCACTGGCCAGAAACGTGTGGGAATGTCGTTCGCCAGTTCGCCAGCTGGCAACCCACTCGCCAGCTGGCAGGCCAATCAGACCCAAGGTCCGTTCTCGAATCCACGCGTAGCCTATCAGAACATGGGTATGCCCACATGAAAGGATCCGCTCCGCCATTTTGTATCTGTATGCTTGTTTATTTTATTCTGTGGTCGAGCGCCTGTGCATGACTCATATTCAGAAGATTGTAGGTTATAAATCGGTTTCCCTCAAGCGGCTATCCATCCACATTTTTGGGGAATTCTTGGTGTAGTTTCTTAGTGTGTGTGCCATCTTAATTCCTCACTCATTTCATCAAGGTCCCAAATATTCTTTTTCAGAAAATTATATAATTATCCACTNAATATTCTTTTTCAGAAAATTATATAATTATCCACTTGACTTGCAGTTAACCGAGTACTTTTGAAACCAACCTTTGAAAAAAGTTCTTGCTCCCAACTGCATGTATTGTAGTGAACACATTGACGTGCTACAGTAATGTTGGCAACAAGATAGGACAAGGCTATTCACGGGTATAATGGTCGATAAATATATGTTGTTGTAGCTCTAGACATTAACTTGAGTTCGGCGGAATATATACACTGTATTTATTACTTACGTGACTATATTTATTTAAAAAATTGGTGGGATGATAAAAAATGGATGATAGGAAAAAAAAGTAACTAGGGCCTCAGAAGTGCTCACTTTACCGTGAACAGACTATAGTTCCATGTCTGAAGTGTGCTGGCCACCAAAAGAAATTCTTTATTTTATATTTGAAAGANTTGACTTGCAGTTAACCGAGTACTTTTGAAACCAACCTTTGAAAAAAGTTCTTGCTCCCAACTGCATGTATTGTAATGAACACATTGACGTGCTACAGTAATGTTGGCAACAAGATAGGACAAGGCTATTCACGGGGAAGTGAGCACTTTTTGAAGTTCTCTCACTTGGTATAATGGTCGATAAATATATGTTGTTGTAGCTCTAGACATTAACTTGAGTTCGGCGGAATATATACACTGTATTTATTACTTACGTGACTATATTTATTTAAAAAATTGGTGGGATGATAAAAAATGGATGATAGGAAAAAAAGTAACTAGGGCCTCAGAAGTGCTCACTTAACCGTGAACAGACTATAGTTCCATGTCTGAAGTGTGCTGGCCACCAAAAGAAATTCTTTATTTTATATTTGAAAGANACCGTGAACAGACTATAGTTCCATGTCTGAAGTGTGCTGGCCACCAAAAGAAATTCTTTATTTTATATTTGAAAGAAATACCGTTCAACTTGTAGAAATTACTTGTTAGTACTTTTTCTTCCTCGCATTAAAATATTCATATCGCATATTTTTTGCATACTGAAACGTCAAAATCACAATTTTATTGTATTGGGTAGGTGTAAATAGAATAAACTAAAAAATTTACAGAAAATTTAGCAAAAGTGACTAAAAATAAAAAAAAAGTGTAAAAATTACATTATTTTAAGAAATTTTTTAAAATTACCAAAATATTTTATTACGTATTCAATGACCTCTTGAAGTGACCCGTGGTATCATATTTCATTAAGCTATGAATTATCTCATTTCGGTGAGTTAGTTATTATTATTTTTGTAACTCCCAAAACACTAAAATTGTGATTTTGGTATGCCATTATGCAAAAAATATGCGGTATATATATTTTTTATGTGAGGAAATTGTACTTGTAAGTAACGTTAACAAGTTGAATAGTATTTCGTAAAAAGATAACATAAAGAATTTTTTGATGGCCGACATTCTTAATGTATTAAAATTGCCATTTTAAAATTGGCTAAGAATGAAAATATTTCAGTTACTGTCTGTGTAAACAAATAACAGAAAAAAAAATTATGTGTTTTAGTAATATGTTTACGTTATTAACAATTTCACAGTTTCTCTTCATCGGCGCATGTATATAATGTTACTGGGTCCATGGAAACGTATGGTTTAATAGTACAGAGTCGGCAGAAGAATATATAGTGAACAGCGATTTGAAAGGCCTCCATAAACCGCTTAAATCCTATATTGTAATTTTTATTATTATTGTTGATCTATTAAGATCCACGACTACAGCCGGTATTTCTTACCCATTTTCCTGTTATATTATTATGGTTTGGCCTCACACACCATGTTGAACTGCCGTTTCCCAGATTATTTCAGTTGTTTAAGGACACTTATTTTAAAACTACAACTATACCTCTCTGGCAACGTTACGCTCTAGATAGGGACACCCAAATCTCGCAAAAAGATTTCACGACTATTTGTATTATATAACAATTTTGCTCAGATCCACTTTCGTCATTGGATGATATAGGTGTTACGCGTCGTAGGTGTATCCCCGCGAATCACATAATACAGTATCGGAGTAACTTAATTCTGATTGGGCCGTCAAGTACGAAAATATCTTCTCGCAAACACAGGTCGACAATAAGCAAAAGAAAACTGCTTGTGTGCCCGTAGGGTGTTGAAATCTAGCATGTGCGCAATTCTTTTCGCGAAATTCGGGTGTCCCTGGCTATAGAACAAACATAAATTCTGAACATTTGTCAAGTATCATTTTTAAATTATCAATATATTGTTGGCGTTTTTAAATTGTCATATAATGCGTGGGTAAAATTTGACGACTACGTTTGAAGATGTTTGTTCCTAGTTACCGTACTATAATAAGAAATAATTCGTTATTTCATTGAAAATAAAGTTATGGCAGATTAATTGAAGAATCAACATGTCTAGTGAGACCGGTCCTAAAGGAGGAAGTATCATTGCCATCCTGGATTTACGTATTTTCCTCCATATATTAATTTTCTGAGTCAATATTTCAAAACCAAGCTAGTCGAGCCATAGGGAACATCTTAACAGTTATTTCTAAATCCCAACGAATTTTCTTACATGATTTGTTTCGCATCTATAACCGTAATCAAATATTACCTTTATTATTTAGTAATGTCAATCCCACAGGGGAAAATACAAGTATAATTTAAACCGTGCAAATATCAAAAAATTGTTATGTACTCCTCTATGTCATGTTTTGATTATTTATATCTGGTCAAGAATTTTCGTTACGAAGATTTGTAAGTGTTCGGTGAAAAGATCTGGTGAAAATAAATCGCGGGATTATTTGTGTGTCATCAAATTGCGAATAGAATTTTTTTTTTTCCACGTGCTGAAAACCTGACCGGTGGAACGTGTAATACGACGGGTATTGTTCATTGCCTCTTGGGAAGCTTCCATTGCCGAAATTAATCCCGCTAGGATGGATGCTTAATGCCCTTCCCAACCCTCCTGTTTGTTACATTCGCGACTCAAAAGGAATTAATTAGCCAGGGGTGGTGGGGGTAAGATGGGATTTGCACCCTTTTTCCGCGCAACGGGTGAATTAATACCTGTGTAGCGGGGGGGAGAAGTGTAACAGGTGTTGTGTCGCCTTCCTCCCAGCTACTTCCCCTTACGATCTCCTTTTCCTTTCCCGAACACGGAAACCCTTCTATCTGCTCGGAGCAACCCCCAACCCTGTTTACTACCCCTTCAAACCCCCTTTGGCATTGCCTAATATTTCAGCTCGTCACTGCGAAGGTGTTGCCTGGAGGTAAAACCCCTCTTTAATTACTATCGCGCACTCCTTCTCCCCCTGGTTTCCTCCTGTTTCGCTCTTTCTCTGTTCTTCCCTCCCCCACCGCTCCTTTTCTCCTCCTCTGCCCCTTCACCCATCGAAACTTCTCCTTTGATCAGATGCGATTTGCCGAAATGGCTTTGGGATGGACCGCTCGGAACACTTCATATCAACTTCCTTACGAAATAAAAGTGTTATATATATATATATATATATATATATACATATACATATACACATACACACAACACACACACACACATATGCAGTCTGTTATTGGGTATTGTGTGTGCCGCACCTGCCAGGTATTGGTAAATATTATTTTGAAAGTATAACACGAATTACTCGAAAACAGTGAGGTTTATAGGTTATTTACACAAGGCAACATCCCTGTAATTGTGACATGGGAATGAATAATCCATCTTTTAAATCCCAAATATGCTACCGCGACATGGAGGTTAGTTCGAAATAGGGGTAGTTACCGTAATTATTTACATGTAATATTTTCATGATAGTGGCAGGTGTTGTGGTGTTTGAATGTATTTGTTCAGTTGAACATCATCCAGACAGTGTTCCATCTGAAATATTATCTCATATATTTGCAGTAAACAAGTGCTTCAGGTCCAATTTAATAGATATATACCACCCTTAGTATTCACTTTAGTCCATAGGTCGTGTATTTTTTTTAAACTTAATTTTTCGTGATTAACCTACAACCGCAGTTTTCTGGTCGAATTTCAATACGTTCTGTATATATAATATATATATACATATCCTGTATATATACACGCGCGCGTGTGTATATATACATCCTGTCCGCTTGCGACTAAAGTAGGTCGCTGATTGGTCGGAACGACGATTTTCGAAAACGCACGAGTAATTTGGAGGGGGTAAGTAATTAGCCAATGAGAATCATTGGTGAGGGTAGAGGGTTGCCGACTAATTAACCAATGAGAATCATTGGTGTGGGTGGAGCGAACGCATCTAATTGGCCGAACGAATGCGAGTAATTTGCCAATGGGAACCATTGGTGGGGGTGAATAATTAATCTATGAGAATCATGGGTGGGCGGTGGAGGTGGTCCAGTGAATTCGAGTAAATTATGCAATCATATATATATATATATATATATATATATATATATATATATATATATATATATATGGGGAGGGGATTGAACAAAAATGAGTAATCAGCCAATGAGAATCATTGGTGAGGGTAGAGGGTTGCCAACTAATTAACCAATGAGAATCATTGGTGTGGGTGGAGCGAATGCATCTAATTGGCCGAACGAATGTGAGTAATTTTCCAATGGGAACCATTGGTGGGGGTGAATAATTAATCTATGAGAATCATGGGTGGACGGCGGAGGTGGTCCAGTGAATTCGAGTAAATTATGCAATCATATATATATATATATATATATATATATATATATATGGGGAGGGGATCGAACAAAAGTGAGTAATCAGCCAATGAGAATCATTGGTGTCGACCCTATAGCTTACTTGATCTGTGTACTCGGGCTACCGCTCTGACGACAGTGGCTTATGCCGTTGTAAACCAATCACCAAGCAGGTAGTCCACTAGTCGTGCTGCTCAACGCAAACACAAAGTAAGCACAAGTAGGGTACGGATCAAAATGATCTATGTTTACAACCCCAACAACATACATCCAAAAAGGTAAAGAAAATGCCCTAACTGATGTTCACTTGTCAGGTTCCAAAATTTTGCAGGGGAAGTAGTCCATTTTTTAAATGACAAATAGCGCTTGCTCATCATATGTTGCTTGCTTGCATATAAGTTGCTCGCTTGCTATAACCTCAAAGTAGGAAGACTAAACGTGTTGCCGTAGGAATCGAACTCTTGCCTTGGAGTCAGTTTCACGAGCATCGACAATGACGGCCTTCTGGACAGTCACTAGGGCCGTTTATTTCTGGTGACGACATTTCGCGACTAGACACTGCAAAACTCTTGTATATTACTTTAAACATTTCAAGGTTGAGCGACCAGTAATTGCGATCAAGCCGGCCCTGAGTGGGGGCCGGTTAGATAAACGTGTGTCCACTTACGGACAAGCAGCCGATATTAAGGCCGTTGGTGACCGAAAAAATTCTTTAATTTATACTTGAACGAATTACAGTTCAACGTGCAGAAATTACTTATAAGTACTATCTCTTCACATAAGAAAAAATTAAGATTACATAGTTTTTGCATTATTGCATGTCAAAAATCACAATTTTTCTGTCAAGTCCAAAATATGTAAAATAATTTCCTTATTTTGAGCAATTTCCAAAAGATTTAAAAGATTTCTTGAAGAAACTCATGGTATCTCATTTTAGTGTGAATTATCTTATTTCGGTAAGTGAGTTAGTTTTTATTGGTACGTCCCAGAAACATTAAAATTGTGATTTCGACAGACGACTGTGAAAAATATGCCGCCAGGAATTTTTTTTACCTGAGAAAATATACTTGAAAATAATGTCTACAAGTTGAACATTACTTCGTAGAAATATATAATAACGAATTTCCTGGTGACCATGCAGCCTCAAGATCCCCGGATTTTAGCATGTGGGGAATCGTGCCGGACGACTCCGCTGGTCGGCGGATTTTCTCGAGGATCTCCCGTTTCCCCTACCCTTTCATTCCGACGCAGCTCCATACTTGCCTCGCTTCAACTTCATCGGCTCTCAAGAACTCTATGTTAAGAGCCGCCCAAATCTCTTCACCCCNCGCTTTCTCTACGAAAACATACATTCATTAGACCCTAAAAGTAATATCTTTTTTTTTTGCGTTCCTAAATATTAAAATAGTGCAAAATATTTAGAGCTCAGAAATATGGAGGTTGGTAATACATTTGATAAGTTAGCAACCCTAAACGTTTTCCTTCAAGAAGTGATGTCTGACTAAACAAGAAATGAAATAATAGAGTTGGTAAAGTTTATTTTTAGAAAGGAATTTTTATCGTGGTCATAGTTTTCCTCGTGTATAATAAAGTTGTGGTTATGGTTATTTCAATTATTGTAGTACAATATTTTATAGGTATGTGCCTTTTTTTAATTGTTACCAGAGATATTTATTCCACGAAAACAGGAAAATATATAATGACATAACTTCGTAAGAAATTAGAACAGTTCACATGAATTCCTGCTCATGAAACTAGTACATAGCATGAAAACAAATGAATTTCTGTAATGAGCATGTGTTTATTTTTGTTATTTTAGTCATTTAAAATTTTACGTAATCAGTTTTTCTCTGCTTCATGCCTACAGAAACAGTAATTATTATTTTTATGCGATTTTTCAAAAATTTTAAATAATGCCAAATACTTACAATAGCATGTACAAAAATTCTTAACGTTTTGTTTTGTTCCAGGTAAGAAAATGGTCGTGCAGTTGGTGAACATAACCTTCAATAATAAGCAAGGTAAGAAAATCTTCATGAATTTTTGGTGACTCACGAAACCAATATAATGAAAACCTGTCAAAACTCTGTGTATCTTTGCTATGTTTAACTGGACATACGCTGATACAGAATGTCAAACTTCTGTTCTACATAAATCTTGATAGTAAAAAAAAAAATTTGATATTCTTACTACTGAAGTGCGAGTACGTCGCTATTTGTCACGAAGATATTCTTCCGAATTGTCGGTGTAGTAGTTACTAACATTGTCCTATACTGAANAAGGGGGGGGGGGAGACACTGTGGCTGGTAAAAGAAGCAGAATATTGTAACTTTTCATAAGTCACCTTACTAAAAAGTATAAGGTTTTCTTGTCCCATAAATGAGGCGTTAATGTCGGAGCGGTAAAGTTCTGTGGCTACACGATTTCCTTCGTTCCTCACCAATTTCAAGCAATCTTCTTGCTCCCTCTTCGCTCCTGCATTCACTTTACATAATCAATTTGAATATAAAATTACCAACCACAAGACACTGTGAAGGTATTTTCCATCATAATCGCTCATTTAATCGGGATCCAGAAAGGAAGTTTTCCTCTTATCAGATTAAGATCATTAGTTTTTATCGATACACACGTGAATAAAAAAAAGAATGAGATGTAATTTTAGCCTAGCTTGAGAAGTCGGCAATCTCCCTCCAAAAAAATATTTATACTCCCCAATACCTTTTTAAGTTTTTATGCAAATACGGCATTGGATGTTATTAATGTTTACACTGACGTAACGGAAATAAAAACATAAAATGTGTAGTTCTATCTGCCGCATATATGTAATTCAAAGTCATAAGTTTTGAAAGTGGACGTAAAAATTGTGCCAAGCCCTTCATTTTTTTTTTTTCCCCCAAGTTACGTTAAACGTAGTCCTGATAATTTACACCTGTTCTGAATTACACTCAGTATTTCGGAAAATTACAAATTCTTCGCATCATTTTAAATCTTAATCGAATATATGGCACTCAGTGGGTTTCAAGATGCGGTAATGTGTAGTGTAGTGGGTGCAACGTGCAGTAGTGCAGCATTGTTTGTACTTGAACATCTAATCGAGTGAGAGAGAGAGAGAGAGATTGAGTGAAGAGATTTGGACGGCTATCAAAAGCCAGATCTTGAGAGCCGATGAGGGTGATTGAGATGAGTATGGAGCAGCGCCGGAATGAAAGAGCGGGGAAACGGGAGATCCCCGAGTAAACTCGCCGACCAGCGGCAGCGTGATTCAACATCTAATCGAAAACGGGTCCACGAAAGAGGGAGCAAGTCTAACGGAAAGTTAGAATCGCCCTGGGACTGTATTAAGGAACCATTCGCTTAGAATTATTTCAGAAAACCACGTAAACCGAAGTCAGAATAGTTTGATAGGGTATCGAACCCAATTTCTCCTGAACGTTAAAGCTCTTCAAGAGCTTTTTTTTTTTTTTTTTTTTTGCTAGACTCTGTGGATATGTTTTAGAAATCCGACACTTGGCTTATCTGCGGCAAGGATTTTAACATCTATAAATTTTGACATTCCATTTTTATTTCAAAAGTTAAAATCGAAATACGAGCAAACCGCTTAACATATTGCCAGAAAATACATTTCTCGACATTCTTACACTACTAAAAATTATTTGAAGGTCTAGAACACATTAATTCTGTTCGATTTTGGGATTTCTACAAAAAAAAATATAAATTTAGAATTCCTATAACTATTACAATTAGTCTCTTAAAAGCAATTTTCCTTATTTCTTATCACAACGAAAAAGAATGTAATATGCTAAAAAATAAAATAATTTTATCTTCTTGTACGCCCAGTCTATTACCGCTGGACCACCACTTATTGGTAAGTTGCGTAGAAGTTAGCATTCATGTTATGTATATGTGTGTGTAACTTGCCATAGGAGTCCTTTCAGGGGTATTGGACGTCTCAAGGTTACCTGGTGTAGTAAGTTTATGGTAGCGCTGACACAATCATTCTCCAGGTGGTCGGGCTCAGAAACTAATTAGTAGGTTATTTATAGCCCTCGTGGAAGTTATACATAGGACTGTATATAACTTTACGCCTTGCTGGTTAACGAGCAACTTTACCTCCGTTTGATGATACGAGATATGAGACGAGCGCAACTAAAACTTACACCTAAAAAACTGCAGTCACGTTCATGTCACAGAGTACTTGATAATACAGAGGCGAAATAGCCACTTATTCCTCGAACTCCGGCTGCGCACACCACTAAAATGAGCAACATGTCGGATCACCGTTCGCCAATCAGCGTCTGGTAACTAACTCGCCAGCCGGAAACCCAGCCAATAGAGAACCTTTCGCGGGACGCAGTAGTCAGTTACACAAGACCCGTTCCCAGAGCCTCGCGCAGTCAATCAGAGAAGGGGTACGCCCGCGTCAAAAGTGGAGAGTGGAGAGTGAGTATGGAGCAGAGTCGAAATGCGAGGGCGGTGGAAACGGGAGACTCCCGAGAAAATCCTTCGACCAGCGGCATTGTCGTGCACGATACCCGCATGCGAATATCTGGGAGCAACCCCGCCGGGAATCGAACCCGGTTCACCTAGGTGGGAGACGAGTGTTCTATCCACCACACCTCCGCGATCCCGATCCGCATCAAAGGAAGCGCCATGTATTTCCGTCACTGTATAGATACCTACTCTGTATGCAAGACGTGTCCGATAAATTGTGATTCAGTTGCATAACTCTATGGGTTGTTCACGGTAAACTGAGCACTTTTGAAAGATCCAATTGTATGCACATTGTGTATTCTTTTACCATATGCAAAATTAACCTTGCAATGAGTCTGATCACTTCATCCGTGCGTCGGTCAAGTGAAACTGTGTTACTATTTGAAAAGCAAATATTTTACAAACCTGCTAATTCTTACACTTTATGCACAAAATAATTTCGGTATCCACAAATGTTTACAAAAAACTTTCAATTCGACGTAAAGGTGTGGAACTACTTTCCCTCCGTCGTTACCAACTTTACTGGACACTTGCCAGTCAAAAACATACGCAGGTAAGCGCAGTGATATTTTGAAAAGTTGATTTAATAAGTGCCAAAATAACCGTGAACAGCCAATAATGTAAATGGGTTTCACGTCTAGCATGTTCTTAAATCAGTAATAATAATAAATATAATTTCCTGAAATGTTTGTCGGCGATAGAATTTCTTGATCTAATAAGTAGAGAATTGAGAAGAATCATTTTATGGAGCTTAATGCCATTCACCTGAAATGAGAATGAAAAGCCACTTCAGGAAAAATTACAACGAATTCAGGCGACTGGCATCGAACCTGTACCCTCCCAAATACGAGCCAGGACAAGTTATAGCGTGAGTGACTCCATTAATTTTGACTTTGTAGGTTATAGAAAAACACTGCTGTAATTTGCAAAAAGAAAAAAAACACTTGTGACGTAAAAACTTTGACTTTTCGTTCATTTTTATTGTATCATTTATGCGTCCATGTTGGCTTTTGTCAGTACACAAGTGAGTAAGACATTAATCGTTCCGTAGAAACATTCTAATCAGTTATCACAAGGAAAGAGTCGCAACAGTACCAGTAATCAACTGACAAACAATAGGGATGGTGTCTCTAGAAAATAGTCAGCCCTGGCTCGTTTTTTTTTTGTTCTATAATGTTTGTGCTCTTGTGTCATCTTGTGGATTTTCCGCGACTTACAGCAAAGTGTTTCAACGGCGTGGGTCAAAATTAATGGCCCAGTTAATCACTCGACTCCACTGAACGAATCCTTAAAAAAAAATCATGAGTGACGTCGTGGTCAAACAAGCTGGGTTTGACTTCGAATTAGTTTTCGAAATTTCATATCCTTGGCTAATAGCATATACGATGGATGATCGCGAGAAAAGTTGACTACTATTATTTTAACATACTCTATAGGCATGACCCCGACAGTTTTCTTTGGTTATTTGCTTTCATGCATGTGTGACACTCTTGACCCATTTCGTTGGGTCAATGAGGATCCCCGTCTAAAGCAGAACGTTTGTTATTGACCTGCAAAGAACTTAGCCGAGTCTAAACTTGATAGTTCAATCATAGCTAGAATGTCATCGAAGATATGTTGGCACAAAATATTTCCGCGATTTTAAAATCTGTCAACAGCTATAGGTAGGGCCGTGCCTGTTTTATATTCCATCGTGTTCGTTTGAGAAATATTAGAAATAAATGTTTTATTGTTACGAACTGAAATGTTGACCAATTGTAACGTTATTCGTCGATCCCGATAAAGTCCAAACGAAACAGTAAATCTTAATAATTGTGTTAGTTTTGTCCTCAAAAGCAAAGCAATTTCTATATAGACGTAGCCCTGAGTATATACGTGTATACTCCAAAAAGGGTTAATTTCAAAAGTGCTCACTTTACCATGAACTGCCTATATAAGCTGTTACTACATCAATCATAGTGTCTTACCTGGGATAACTATGTACCAATATAGTTTAATCAAACACTTTTTATTTTATTTTACTGAATAACTAAAACCGCTATTATAATTTTAAGTCCAAACAAACTGCTTACCATTACTAAACTGTGAGTTTTCTCTGTGTGCTCCCTCCCAACTTGCCATATGTTACCGCGTGCATTCCTGTGTAACGACCAGTCTGTCCCTCAGGGCTACTCCTCCACTTCTCTCTTCGGCTGGTTTCAGGCACAGGAAAAGGCAGCATTCCATCTACGTCGCTGTGGACACATAATAAATAATCCATTATAAAGAAGGACAGCCGTAGCGTGCACCTCAAACTTTACCCGCATGAAGAAACGTACGGCCTAGCCAGTAACACATCAAAACGTCAGCACTTAAAAAAAAAAATGTTTGCGTCATACACCACACGGTTGTCCCTAGAGATCCGGATAGACTGCCAAAAAAAGATGCAATTATTATCTTATTTTAAGCAATTTTTTAAAAAATTCTAAAATTATTTATAACGTTATTTTAAAGATTCCTTGAAGTAACCCACAGTATTAAATTTAAACGTGAATTACCTTATTTCAGTAAGTGAATTAGGTTTTATTATATGTACGTCTCAAGAACACTAGAATTTTGTTTTTCACGGGCCATTGTGTAAAATATTAAAGGTCTCATTTTTTTTATTCGAGTATATAACACTTGTACGTACTGTCTGCATGTTGAAAACAATGACTTCTTCGGTAACCAGCGCCCTTAAGAAAACAATTTGATATCCATTTACTTTGTTTTTTTTTTCTTTTCAAAAGTTCAAAGTTTTCCCTAATCTTAGGGGGACAGTGCCCCGCCCTCTGAGGGCACCCCTGTCAGAACGCAGTTTGCCAATCAGCGTTTGGTGACCTGCTCGCCACTCGGCAATCCAGCCAATAGGGAACCTTCCGCAGGACGCCATAGCCAATCAGACGCAAGGCTCGTTGCCAGCGCCTCGCGCAGCCAGTCAGGGAATGGACACGCCCACACCAAAATGACAGGCCACGAAATTTCGTCATTGTGCTCTCACCTACGGTGTCGCCTAGCGACGTCAGGAAACCCACGCACTGTACAATGTTTTCTGGGTTCGTACAAGGAATTGTTTGGAACTACTCTAGTTGCCAGAGAGATTTTTGTTAACACTACAAAATAATTATCTCGTTCACACCAAATGGTTACATGTTGCACAGGAAGATTATATTGTACCGGTACTGTACTGTGCGAGGCTCAGTGGGTAACTGATTCCTAAACCGTGATACTGTGCTACGTTACGATTGGTTCATATCACTGACCACTAAACACAAAGATTACAGCTTACTGGCTGTGATAACGAAACAAGTTCTTTGCCAGCTTAAGAATAGAACGCATCAAAATATTTCTTATTTGCAACATCAGAAATTATCCTTTGATGTGGGAATGAAAGGGTCAGAATACATTTCACAAACCTTAGTATGGAATGTTAACGAGCAAGTATTGTAGACCTATAGACATCGACCTACATAAACAATTGTGTCTTTTTCTAAAAGCAATGTGTTATAAATGTACAACACTAGCTTTTACCCGCGGCTTCGCTCGCGTGGTTATAGTAACAAACTTATAGGGAGAAATAACGGTATTTGTTAGTAGACAAACACTGATCATAAACACAGAACAGAGCACTAACGATGTCTTTTTTTGGTGCTAGGATCTCTCTTTTACATAGCCACTGGTCGTCATTTATATTTCTTTGTATATCTGGATAAACGCTAGCAATCAGTTCCGCATCACTCTGCACCAAATTACTAAAATCCCCCGTTAGTGACACACAGCCCTTGGCATCTCTTTCTAACCGCCCATCTCCAAATTTTAATAGTGTATCAGCATAATGTCCTGTATCAACGTCATTGTAGAGGTGCACACTCATATTTGTCGTCAAGCTGAATTTCTTGACATTTGCCCATACGCTTGACGACTTGAGACAGGCTTTGATTTCATCTGCAGGTGTCCCCCTCTGAATCACTGGTAGAGTTTGGCGGAAGTCACCAGCCAGTAATACAACCATTCCTCCCGTAATGTCTGTATTGTTTCGTATATCCTGTAGGGTTCGGTTTAGGGCCTCTATCGCTTTTTTTTGTGTGACATTGTGCTTTCGTCCCACACTAACAACTTACATTGACGCAGCGTTGTACCCCGAGCACTATTTTTACTTAAAAAAAAATTCTGAGTGAATGAGATATTTTTTCGGGATAAAAAGTAGCCTATGTCACTTCCCGGCCCTCTGTACAAAAAATCACGTCGATCCGTTGCAACGTGAAAGAAGGACAAACAAAAAAACAAACAATTTATCAAGCAAACACACTTTCGCATTTATAATATTAGTTAGGATTTCAGCTGTACAGTAACTAGATAATCTTTGGCAAATAGTTTTCCAAAAAATTGTTAGTAACGAGTACATAATTTTTCCGTAACTGTGCGGGGAGTTGTGTCGTGTTTGCGCGGCGTCTTCTCTCTTTCTCTCTCTCTCTCTCTCTCTCTCTCTCTCTCTCTCTCTCGCGCGCGCGCATCTGCGGCAGCGACCCACATAATATTAAACTGCGGCTGACCGCTGCTCAGCGCTGATGTATTGGGGCGGCTTCGCCGGCATAAATTAGCTTCCCTCCGCCCTCCATTGCCCCATCATGAAGAATCCACGGCATCGCCCGGGCAGAGTTTATCCAGGCCAGTTTCGGAGCGGGAAACGTTGGTAGGAGTGGTGGAAGAGAGGAGAGGTTTTCGGTACTGGAGAAGAAGTAGGAGGAGGCAGCGATTACCAGCCGAAGCAAATTGTTACACCGTGATCGGGTGCGTGGCGGCGTGGACCAGATAGTTCACATTCCTGGCTGGAAAAGACCGCCCTTCCGCGCCGTTGTGGCATATTTCAAACGACGTCGCGCGGCCGTATAGTTTTTGGAATTACTATCATGCGAGCGACACGAAATTACTGACGCCCACAAAACCCATAATTGAGCAACTTCAAAAAAAAATATTTATTCCTGTCCGTAATAACCGCGTATGTTTTAACGTGGCCACTAACTGGCATACCTGTAGAGTTACGTTGGCNGGGGGAAGTGTTCCGATGCCGTAATTACTTATTAAAAGTGTAATGATCGTATTGGCGACCACTGAAGTAAACCCGTTCGAACACACATCAACCCGTTACAAACCCGAATTAACCCTGTAATTCCCACGTTGGGTTATCATTTCTAAAGTTGCAAATTTGACATTTTTTGATGCGTGCTGTACTTAAACTGGCAAAGAACTTATTCGTTATCACAAGCAATAAGCTGTAGTCTTTGTGCTCGGTAATGAGTGATATGAACCAGCCATAACGTAGCGCAGTAGCATGGTTTAGGAATCAGTTACCCACAAGGAAGATCACTGGGCTCTGAGCCTCGCAGAGTACCAGTCAAATATGAGCTGCCTGTGCAGCACTTAGACACTCGTCCACAATGGGCATGAAAGTCTTAACAGTCGATGACGTGGTTCCTACAACCATATATTCTTCTTAGTGTAGGAATTCCATAATTTTGACCTACACGGGGATACGTAGTTGGTAGTAACAAGTTAGGCCCTAGACGTCTTAAATGTACACGTTTGTTTGGCTTCTGTCACTGGACCTCCGCTCATCCGACAGTCCCACGCAGTGATCCGAGCCGGTGGTAAACACTTAGCAACCTGGTGGCTTCATTCCTGTAGCCACAGAGTAGATAATTACACTGAGGCGAAACTGTACAAAGTTCACGGTTGAACCGGCGCTTTCCTCACCAAACCTCCCCTCCTGGTGGCCGATACCTATTAAAAGGTCATACCAGGAGCGCTTATTTCTACTTTTACGTTATCCCCCACAAACGAAAGCTAGATTGGCTCTTTTGTTTCGCAGGGCACCATCGGGAACTTTGAATTTTGAGTCCGTCATACCGGTCCGAAAATAATTTAAACACACAAAAGCTAAATACTTAAACATTTGCATTTACACACGATCGTATCGGACGAAACTGTACAGCGGTTCTTTTTATGTGGACGTACCCATTCTCTGCTTGGCTGCGCCCGAATCTCCGCGGATGGACCTCGTGTCTGATTGGTAGAGCCACCTGGTTTTCGCGAAGAGATATGACGACTAGTTGTACCGCAAAACACATTTGTTCAGAAGCAATTTTATTTTTGGAGGATGTCAACTTTCGCGCTTCTTACCTCTCTGTCAGTCGTTCACACAGATGTTCAGGGCCGGGGTAACGTTAAGTCTGATTGGCCCAGTCGAGTATAAAATGTGTTTTCACCCGGATACATGGCCAATAGCCAAAGGAAATTTGCAAGTGTGTACATACGATGTTTAAGTATAGCCTGCGTGCAAATTTATTCGCGGAAAACAAGTGGCCCTACTGATTGGCTACCGTATGCTGCGAAAGATTCTCTATTTTCTGGGATGCCGGCTGACGAGTAGGTTACCGGGCTCTGATTGGCGAACGGGGTTCATAAATTTTGCTGGCCGGTGACGCCATTTTCCTGGCGTTTGCGAGTGGAGTTCGTAGTATATAAGCTGCTGTTTCAACTCCTCATTGTTAAGGGTACTGCCTACCGGCTGGCAGCTGCAAAATTTCAATAGGAAATTCAATTTTCAGGAAATTTCGCCTCAGTGCGTTGATTTTAAAGATAGGCGTTTCAAACTAAATGCATTCTTCGCGATTTTTTTAGTATAAGATCCCTACGATTGTATATTTTGAATATAGACAGGCAGTGTGTATTTTTTTGTAAAACATACATTTTAAGAATTCCGTGTTATGGAAACATTTCCGCTGTAGGGAACTTAAAAAATTCGTGAAGAATGCATTTTGTTTGAAACGCCTATCTTTAAAAAAACGCACTAAGGCGAAATTTCCTTAACATGGGATTTCTTATTTAAATTTCGCAACTGCCAGCCGGTAGGCGTGCCCTTAGATACTCTGAGATGTGGCCGAGCTGATGAGGAAATTGCACAGTAAAAAAAAATCTGTACTTGTTACAAACAATTTTTTTCTAAACACTAGTTACCAAAGATTTTCTTAAAACTGTACAGCTGAAATACTGTATTTTTACAACGCGTTATTTTAGAAAATATTCAACATTCTTTATGTAGCTCATTGTTTATAATAATTACTTTTTTAAAATTCAACATCAGTTTTAAACATTCCAGACCAATGTTTTGTGAAATTTACTCTGATTTGATAGCTTGTGTTACAAAAATATCTTCGGCAATTATCTTCCAAATAATTCCTTGTACAAATGCAATATGGTTTTTACATTGTGTGTTTCGACCATGGACGCAGCCAATGGGCCACTAAAGTCTGCTCGAGTATTCACATCACTGTGGAATTTAGCACCGTACCATACTATAATGCGAAATGGTACGGTTGAAGACATTTTGGCGCTAGAATACAAAACGAACGTTCATCTGGAATAAATTAAGCAGAACTTTCTAAAGTGGCCACTCAACCCCCTTTGAAACAAACCGCCGAGATTTCAAACAGTTGTGCCTATTCGGATTCCAACTTGAATGTTTAACACTTTGAGCGTCGCCGACGTAATATTACGTCACCTGAATTGAGTTTACCAATGTTGTATGGAATTTTACCGTAATATTGCGACATCTGCATTCTTTGAAGACACTGGCGACGACATATTACTACTTCGCCAGCAGTGCTCGCAAGGTTCTCTGCAACGCTGTAAAAACGTCATAAGTACTCGAAATGTAAATTACAAGAATGAACAAGATTGTACATTATTCTAAGTAGGCAATAACGTTTGACTGGGACGCTTTAAACTCGGCATTATATCGGCATAGAGCCGGCGAATGAACGCTGCACGGTATAGTAAGTGTGCCCGGTGTTGAGGTAACCAATACGACGGTTGTAAATCGGAATGCAGACACCAACATATCTGATGGCCCTGCAGTCGTGACTGTACTGTGGGCGACTCCCTTCTACCTACTCTTCATCGTCGGTAAGTCTGTACCGCACTCAAAAACTATTAAGATGAGTAATTTTCCGCAGCCGGAGTGGCGGCCTGTGGAAAATCAAGTTCAAACTTGTATAGGAATGTTTAAGAGGTCTAGCTTGTTCAAGAGGGATGAGAGAAGGCAATATATAAGGCCTAGTATGTTCTTATTAGGCTATAACTCACACGTCTAAACGATCATAGGAATGACGCGACAAACTTACATAATTTACAGATAGCATAAATTTTCTGGTATTTGCAGTCGTATAGTTTAATTGAATTCTACAATACAAAGAAGGTACTACGTAAAGCCATTTTTCAGTTTTACGTGGTAATCTCTTTTGGCGCCGTTCCAGGTAATTTATGTATGTTCGTCAGTGTGGATTTCAAACTGTCTCCAAAGATAGTATAAAATATTCAGTAAAATTTCTTCGTATGTTTACTGCATGACATACAAAGGGAGCTCATTGTTATATTTTAGGCCTATTAAAAACTCTATTCGTACTTGTGTTATAAACAAGTACTATAATACGGGTATGTTTACTTTTAGAGTGCATCATGAAAATTCTAGCCCTAACTTAAGTTTGAAAGTTTCTAACTTTCCTAGAAAATACATTAACGAAGTCATGTTTCTTATTTCTCGATTAAATTTCTATCATAGATAAAACTAAATTTTAGTAGTGTGTGCATAAAATATGACTGTTTACAAAATTTACAAATCTGTTACCGTCGTGCAACTTTGCACAGACAAAACTTATTTCCTTTGGAAATTAACGAAGACAAAAATATTTGTATAAAATAAACGTTTACACAGTACTACACTCTAAACAGATATTAAAATTTTCAGGCAAACTGTGTGAGATCCCGTAAGCCATAAGTGAGAATTCGGTTTATCATGGTGCTTGGTATTCAACACAATACTTTTTAGTGCCTTCGAATCCAAAAAGCAAATAAAATTTGTGTCGTAAAGCACATGAATCTAACGTTATTGTAAAATACAATGGGAAATGCTAGGTTTTCAACTGATAGCATACGCGAGTTCAGAGACCCACACATCCAAACGACAGACTACTTAATAATGCAGTAGGTGAAATAGCCGCTTATTCCACGAACTTCAGCTGCACACGCCTGCAAAATGGCGTCACTAGCCAGCAACATGTCGGATCGTCGTTCACATCCGTTGTGTCTGGTGACTTACTCGCCAGCCTGCAGTCCAGTCAAAAGGGAATCTTTCTCAGGACGCAGCAGCCAATTAGACACAAGCCCCGTTCTCAAAGCCTAGCGCAACCAACCAGAGAATACGTACACCCACACCAAAGAAACCGCTACGCCATTTCGTATCTGTGTACTTACTCACTCGCTCTGTAATTTGGAACACATGCATTAGGTTTTGGTACGAAGACAAACTTTCTTTAAGCCGGACAGTTCTGTTTCAAGAAGCTTGTGAAACTGGCCAATGCAAAGTCAGACACGTGTCTTAAACCACGCCCACTTCTCTCATAGTGGCCATGACTGGGTCGTCTTGTCAACCTCATCCTCCTGGTGTCTCAGTGGTCATTTATATGCTAGCGTAATGTGAATTAGATGCTTTCTCATTTGGATTGTCTTATTAATTTTGCACTTCGAAATATATAACCAGGCTGAACGAACGCACGAACAACCTGCCCACTATTTAAAGGCACGGACATTTCTCATTATGATTACACGAAAGGCTAAATATGAGATCATTATTTTATTTTTGTAATCGTGCCTCAGTTCACGTTGCATGCATGACGTTAAAGGTTGCGAGGCATTAATGAGCGGCAACATTCCGCGCGTGCAAGTCGAGGAGAAATTGGCATGCAACGAAAACCGTTGCAAATGAGGAAATCACCGGCTGTGTGTGTGTGCGCGCGCGCGCGAAAATTCTTCGTAATAATGAAGGAGCTGAAATGTTTGAGTCTCAGCCTCACTACACACACGGGACGTCAGAACAACTGATTATTTGTCTCCCCCCTCCCTCTTTTTTCCATTCTAGAGCTGTTGGCATTAATGTTGGACACGTTAGCCCTGAGATAATTACGGCCATGACGCACAAGCAGCCAAATCCGTGCAGGCGCAGTAGCCATTGAACATGGAAACCCGTAATCAAGGATGACTCTTGGGAGCATGCCCATGCCCAAACATAGGTTTAAGCTTTGTATACCTACACTTTAAATCTGAATCGGTGAGAATTTCACTGTTTCAATCAGTTAACAGTACCCGACTGATTCAAAAATCACATAAGTGACTTTAACTGATGAATCGATGAAAAAATGTCAGTTTTCCTTCACTTATTGAATCAGTGACATTTTCCGGTGATTCGCCAGCCATTTTTTGCACTGTTTTTCAGTGATTTGTTTTTCGACTGATGGATCATTTGAACAGCGTGTAAAAGTGGCCGTTAAACAACGTGTAAGAATGGCCGTTAAACAACGTGTATCGAGTGAAATTTCTCAAATGTATTCGTCTTTCGAAACACCATTTTACGAGGTAACGTGAACATTGTCTTACATTCCGTTTTGACGTGTCTCGTTTCGTTTTCGTGTAATCATCAAAGCGCTCTGTTTGAAGGTTTAAACTGCGTATAATGCGGTGAAAAGAGTGCACTCGTAAACTGTTAGAAGCAAATGTACGTAAAATTACGGAGAATACCGGTTACAAATTATCCAGACATCTACTTTAACTTAAGGTCTCTTCGTTTTTTCAATAATGTTCTCTCCGTAAATTTCACATAAATTTCCGTGAATTAACGGAACGTGTCCACAAACTTGCAAGTTTTTTAAAAATCTGATAAGTATAAAAAGGGCTAGCAAAAAAGTTTTACTTTCGTTATGTGGTTGATTCACTGTGTATAAAAATTACTATAATAAATAAAAAAAATTTGTCCGGTGACGGGTTTTGAACTTTGAAAAAATTGTTGATAGCCCGACACGCTATCCACTCTTCTGCCACGCATTTAGAAGAAGTTTGTGTTGTAAATACAGACGTTATATAGAAAGAGGCATGTACTGCACCCAGTGAAGTTGGTAACTACGAAGGAAAAGTAAAGGCTGTTCACGGTAAAGTTAGCACTTTAATTAACCTTTGAAAAATGTCACCGTCCCTATCTGCACATATTTGAAAGGAAACGCTGGCTGGCAAGCGCCCAGTAATGTTGGTAACGGCTAAAAGAAATTGGTTCCATGTCTTAACTTCGAATTAATAGTATTAGGTACAAATTTGTTAGTATTGAAATTATTTCTGTTTTCGTTTTTTGCTCAATGCATTTAAGTGAAGAATTAGCAAATTTGTAAAATATTTACTTTTATAATAATTTCCGAGTTTCAGTTTGTTTATTAATAAAGTGACCAGGCCCATGTCAATGTTAATTTTACATATGGTGGAAGAATACACAATGTACGTACAAGTAGATCTTAAGCAGGTCTTAAAAAGTGCTCAGTTTACCGTGAACTGCCTATACTTCCATGTATTAACTTCGACTTGTGTTAGATACACATTTGAGAACATTATAATTATTTGTTTTGCTTTCTTTATTTTTACTGCGTATAAGTACAAGAATGGGCATATTTTTATATAATTTACTTTTTAATTAATGTTATAGGTTTCACTTGACGCATGAGTAAAGTGATGAGGCCCATGGCAATGTTAATTTTACATAAGGTGGAAGAATACGCAATGTGCATGCAAGTAGATACTGAGCAGAGCTTCCAGTAGTGCTCAGTTTACCGTGGACAGCCTCCAATAAAGAAGCCAATGAAAACTTATTAGATATCTGCGGATGCGCCACACCAACAGATACTTACATTTTAGCATTAACTCAAATGTCAGCCAGCCCGTAGCGCGCTTCGAGCGGATTACATTTGAATACGTATCGTAAAATTAAGGTGCTTTAGACACAGCGGTTAATATCCACGCATCGGCTGACAAAAAAAAAAAAAAAATGCCGGTTTTCCTTGTAAATTTAAATTATTTGTTTTTAATGTTAACTATAAAATATTATGACTACCAGTTGCATTTTTTTTATTACAAATGTTTTTTTTGTGAGACTTTAATGTTGTTCCTACGCCATGTTCTACTAAAAAAATAATGAGTCGTTCATTATTTATGTTTTGTGGTATACCGTGTGACCCAAGGCTGTTCGTACACTTACTGAGTTGGTTAACAACGCTACGTGTTCAAATAACATACACGGACATAATTAAACGGGGGAAAAAAAATTCACGTTTACTAGGTTTAAGATGACTTGGCATGCGTAACTTGCGGCTTAAAAACACCTTAAGTGATATTTTTTAATCTAGACTAAGTTGCACTTTTTAAACACTCTCAAGCGGACCAGAAAAATTTGCTCCTCTATGTGGAAAAGTACAGAAAGACGGAGGAGAAAAAAATNGGAGAGAAAAAATTTTATAATTTACAAACATTTCATGGGACCAGGAATAACTTGCGCAAAACGAAGGAAAGAATAAATTCAGCATATAAAAAAAAAAGTGTTTTGGAGAAATTCCTTTGAAAATGCTTACTTCCAGATTTAAAAAATATTGTAAATGGCACCGGGACAGTGGAAATCAATTACTGTAAAACGCAGCGTACGTGGTTTGCTTAAATTTTTTGTGACAGAATGAAAAGTTAAATCGTCCAAACGTTACAGCATAGTAAAGTATTATATTTCACAAAAATAAATTATAATATCTCTCATTATTCAAGAAATAAAACTTAAAGGTAATATAAAACGTCCCACTTGTTTTTTTTTTTTTTTTTTTTTTTTCAAATTTATTGAAGCTATTTATAACGTTAGAATTTTCATAATCCCTCTCATATATTTTAAAGAATAATTTTTTTAGTTCGTTTTGCTAACAAAATGTGCGTTTTTATGTGATGTGGCGTGCCGGCACATTCTCAGGTTTGATCCTGAGAATATTCGAGCCAGCAAGACATTAATACAGAGTGATAGCAAATAAAGAATATTAACTATAAAACGTGGCACAAATTTTCGAATTTACCGATGAATCAAACGTTGCATCAGCAGAGGAAATCCTATGGCAAATGTTGTGTTGTATTCTTCATGAGTACATGTGAATAGTGCGGCGCAGTTATAAGGGTGACAGTGCATTTCACACAGAGTTGATGATAAACCTTTATCACATTGTCGCGCTCACTGAACACAGTCCGACCGAAGCAGCTGTGTTACCTCGAGGGTTGCTGTATTTTTTAGAAGTTCTCTTTACTTGAGGTTAGAAATTAAAGTGAAAATCCATCTCTGCTATTGACGTCGGTTTTACTATTTACTTTAATATACACATTGCTAAAAATTATTTATTAGAATTTATTGTCGTGAATATGTTACGGCAGCCATTTTTAAACACGCGCAATTTAAATGGTTACCAAAGTAAACTGAATGTAAATATAAGAACATCCTAACCTCAAAAACACGCTCCCCTTAATTAATGTTTTTTATAAAATTATAATACTATTAACTTTACTTGCAGTGTAATAGTACAAACTGTGTCGCAACTTAACCTAACTTTTTTTTTTCAATGGATGTATAAAATTCCACCAATTTAAGTAATCTTGATAACACTGTTTATTTACTTCACAGCAGCCAGTCTGAGTGCAACAGAAGCAAATTCGTTGTGATGTACTTACACAACCATTTTTCTTCGAACAAAGTGTTGAACGTGTTTAAAATGCATATAGTTATTTGTCCCCTGAGACCGCGGTCCTAGTGTCCGGACATTCTGCTAGTTTTGCAGCATAGATAGTGGTCAGCCTTAAATCTCTAATCAAATTCCTTTGCAGCATGTAAAAACTCTGTAGCGCCTGTTCTTGTGGGAAATTAATACTGTTACGTGCAAGTCACCAAAAAGTTCATTGCTTCGTATTTGTACTAAACAGAGTTCAACTTGTTTACATTACTTACATGTACTGTTTACTCGCATTAGAAAAATTTTAGACAGCATTTTTTTTTTTTTTGCATAATGGCGTGCCGAAATTATAATTTTAGTGGTTTTGGGACATGCATTTAATAAAAATGAACTCACTTACCGGAATGAGATGATTCACGTTAAAATAAGATACCATTAGTTAATTTAAAAATATGAATTTTTTTTTCTTTTCTTCCAATTTTCAATAAATTGTTTGTAAAAATGAAATGGTTCAATGTTTTTTTGTATCAGTCTATTGATTTAAGCAGGCCTTAAAATGCATTAAGAAATTACCTTTCCGTCACCAGTGTTAAATTTTCTGTAAATGTCATCGTTTATTTTATGCGTACGTCCCAGAAATATTAAAATTGTAATTTTGTCACGTCGTAACGCAAAAATTATGCGATCTAATTTTTATACAAGGAAAGCGTACTTACAAGCAATTACTACAAGTTGAACAGTATTTCGTACAAATATAAAATAATTAGAGATAATTGAAAATCGCGAAAATTTATTGAGCCAACATATCTTCGATAACACTCTAGCTAGTTTATTCTTTTGTGATTTGTAATTGGGGGAACAAGGTTTTGGCGTTGCTAACTTGTTTGCAGACCAATCACGTCCGTTCTGCCTTATATTATCAGAATCCTCATTGGTACAGTGAAATGGGTTAGTAGCTTCATACATTGGTAGTAAGTAGCTTCGTACTTGCATGACCGTCAATAAGGAAAGAAAACTGTCAGACATGTGTACAGTACGTTGAATCCTAGCAAACAGGCAACTTTTCCCACGATAAACCATCATATCTAAAGATAATGAATTTCTCGGTGATCAGCACCCTTAATACCTAGAATGATGATACTTCGGAGTCGTGGAAGCTCATGTCGAAGGGAAGGACAGTTGCAGCCCGGGCACACTTCAGAGCAAGACCTGAGTAGATAAGTACAAAGTCACGAATTTTCGTGGCGGTCCCTTTGATATTTGCTTGCCCATTCATTGGCTGCGCGAGGTTCTAGGGACGGTCCTTGTATCTGATTGGCTACCGCATGCTGCCGTTGGTTTGGATTTAGTTTCGTTTCCGCATTGCTAGAGACCCGAGAAATTCGCGAGTTCATTTTGGGACAAGCTAGAATTCAAAACACGTGCGTTTATATAACTTTAGCCATTGATCCACACGGTGTTTGACACCTGCTGGGGAACGGTTCCCAATTGTCTCCTTCCACTGTGACAGCAGACAACCAATGTGGAGTTGATATCGGCATATGTACATAAGACTGTAGAGTCTAGCATGCAGGTCATTGAACTCGCGAATTTATCGGGTCTCTGCCCATTGCCTACTTTCCAGAGCAATATTTTAAAGGAGGGCTCTCAGGTCATGGGGCATATCTTAGAAGATATTTTTAAGTTCTCAATATTTTGCCCATATGGTTTTAGTCGCAGGGGCCGCGGTGGTGTAGTGGTTAGACTACTCACCTCCCACCTAGACGAACCCGTCTCGATTCCCGGCGGGGATTTTCACATGTGAGAACAGTGCCGGACGATGCTGGTTGGCGGGTTTTCTCGCTGATCTCCCGTTTCCCCCGCACTTTCTTTCCAAGGCTCGCTTCAAACACCCTCTTAGATATTAGGGTCGCTCTTAACAGCGATGTCTTGAGAGCCGATAAGGGTAATTTAAGTGAGTTAGGAACAGCGTCGGAATGAAGGGACATAAAGAAGTGAAAACACTATAACCCACTTAGCCCATAAGGCCTTCCGGGTCTCCTATTTACTACTATCAGTTATTATAAATTGAATTACTATTTATTGTTTAGTTTTTTTGATATCTTGCTATTTGTCAACTATGTATTTCACACTGCCAAGGTAACGCTCAAACCAACACATTAAATTCATTTAATATTTATTCACGTAAAACTTTTGTTTTATAAAATTGTACTTTAGGAAAATATTTTATTAAAATCATACTAAAATCCAAACAAAAGTTTGTACGCTTGGGAATCTCCAGCAGGAGGAGCGGTGACTATAATCCATTCACGGTATCTTCGATACTTTTGAAAAGAACCTTTGAAAAATCACCCTAGCCGTTAGCCACATGCATATAACATTACAAACAGCGGCGAGCGCGGATACAGTTATGCCGTTAGGTTGCCAGCACAAAGAGAGGAAATAGTTCTAAAGTTTTAATGTAATTGTTAATTTATCACTTACAAATGGATTTCGAAAAGACTTGTATCTTATTATGCCAATTATTAATGACGTGATGCTAACGTACTTTGATTTCAATGTTTCTTGCATACTCACAA
>NQII01000433.1:608687-634148 GCA_002778355.1 Clitarchus hookeri
ACTCCTTGAATGTTGACACATTTCATTGCAAAGTATTGTGTCTATAATATGTAATCAAAGTGAAAGTTTTTCTACTCCACCCAATCCCCCAGTCAAAATCAAACCTATATATATATATATATATATATATATATATATATATATATACACACACACACAGAGAGAGAGAGAGAGAGAGAGAGAGAGAGAGACACACACACACATGCACGCACACGAAACATCTCATTTTTAATACTCACATTTTGGGTTTATATAATGAAATGTTTTTCGTTTGCATCACATATTCTTTTGTGTGAAATCCTCAAGATTAAAAACTTTACGCTTGTGGAATATCCATTAATAATATATACATTACTTTTATGATGGGTACGTGCATGTACGAACACATGTACTCACAAACAGTGGAATGTAAACATTGCCATGTGACTGCCACATGGCAATGTTTGTTTACCCTTTGGCAGAAGGATACGAAATGGGCTGGAAAGTAGATCTTTAGCAGGGCTTCAGAAAATCTTGAAGTTACCGTGAATACATTATATTAGCCTGACCAAAGGTCAGTTGACGCGGGGAGCCACGGGGAGGCTGTCACCTAGACCATGCTCCTCCTGCGGTGTCATTAAAATCATTATTATTTTTGTTGGGAATGAAGGGACAGAGGAAACGGGAGATCCTCGAGAAAACCCGCCGACCAGCGGCATCTTCCGGCACGATTCCTACATGCGAAAATCCGGGAGTGGTAGCCGTAATAAATTACTCCTTTTCAGTCTCACATGAGAAAAGAGAAAATGCGGACTAAAACCAGTTCGTTCTGGTTTCAGAAATTCTGTAAAGTACGTAGTCCTATGTATATAAATGTATGATAAAAGTGTAAATTTTAACAACGATTTGTAAACAGGTGTAAATAAACTCGAGACGGCAAGGATATCATCACCTCAAGTAGGCCTGCTCTATGGCAGGACTTTGGATTTGGTCGGTTCTCAGCCCGTGGGCCGCGAGCCGACCCAACGTATACCAATTAGCTCCTTGGCAGTTCCTGCTCGCGACCTTCTCTCTCGCTCTCATTTACTTAGAAGTGCGCGGCTGCGGGCGAGAGTGGCTCAAGTTACAGGCGCGCGTGCACCGCGTCTGGCTGGCTCGTCGAAACGTTTTTAATTACCGTCCATTAACGTACCTTTCTTTAATGCGGCCTGAGGGCGGGGCGCGGTACATCTAGCAAGCGGCGTTGTTTGACACCTGATGCGGCGAAGAAAAACAAAGTCCTCGTATTGAGGCTATATCTGTTCCAAGAAGATTGCAGTACTATTCCATTGCCACGAAATTCTATCCTCATTCGAGATTCTGAAAGAAAGTAAAATTACGTTTATTTGCATTACAGGCCTATTAGAGTTTGCAGAATTGGCAGACCAGGAAAAAGCTATAACAAATAGTTTCTTCTTAGTTTTTTTGTATTCACAAGTAGGCTATAAAGTGTAGTGTATTAAAGGTGCAGTTTTCTCGTAACTCCACAAAATTAGTATTAATTTAAGTGAGGAAAATAATCCAAAGAAATATTTTTAAGCAAATATAATATATGTACTGCAACATAAATGTATGTAATAATAGTATTCTTCAAGAACGTCCGCTACTAATTTCTGTAAGTAATAATTTACTGAAAACTGAACAGGCATGTTCGCTACGTCAAAATTTATGCCCTGGCTCCTTAAAAGAGCTTGTAATTTGGTATCTCAAAGGTGTGTGATTGCTATGAATCAGGCAATTTATTCACGTGCAACTTGAATGTTTTCGTGAGTGTAACTTGTGTAATTAACTCATGCACTGCAAAAATATTGTCACTCTGCTAGGAACTCCTGTATTGCTCGAGCTCTGCCAGGTAAGAATGTTTACCGGTACTTGTGTAATTCAACCATTAAAAATCACTGCAAAACTGAGTGCAAAACGTAAGCTCATAAGCAACGAAATCATGCACATAATTGGCCCGGGGGGGGGGAATTATATAATGCCTTTTTGTAGACGACTCAGATAACTTTTTTTGCATTTTTTAAATGTTGATTATTTTTTTGTCCAAGAAATATATGTTCGCGTAAGCCTGGCTTATTCAGTATCATATGCAAAGGAAACTAAATTAAGTGAGCTCTATTAACTAAGTAAAATTTGCAAAGTGCTAGGATAATAAAAGATTCATGCAGAAAAGTTAACTTCCAAGGGATTGTCATCAAGCCATACAAGATGTCATTTCATAAACTCCATTACGTTCCCAATGAAACAAGCTACCATCTTGTGGCCTCAGCATCCAAAATAAACACTTCAACTACAATTTTCATTAAGATATATTTTACTAAAGCTGGATTCGAAATAATATTTTGATTTGCATAAAATTAAGTGTGTGTGTGAGGGAGAGAAAGAGAAAGAAAGAGAGGTTAAGTTGAAGGAGCTATGAAATATAGAGGGGAAAAAGGAAAGCATAACTGTGCAATATATTTTGATCATCCAGCAGAACGTTTTACGAGTAATGCATTAAGCGTCACGTTCTTGTGGCAAGATCGCTCCCGGATTTTCTCATGTAGGAATCGTGCCGGACAATGCCGCTGGTCGGCGTATTTTCTCGGGAATCTCCCGTTTNCAACTCTCACCTTGCAGTGTACTGTATTCGACTGCACACACATGACTGAGTAGTCGTCACGTCATATGTGTTCCTTTGTTTCCTCTAAGCGCAACATCTGTGGAATGGAGTACGCAACTCTGGGTACCTGCACTGTTTACGTCACCTCTACTTCAAATGCAGAGCGTCAACGTGTACCATGCAACACAATCGTGCCACAAGGCATCACATAATGGGTCTTCATGAACCCTTATGGGTCCCAATATCTGTGGCGGTTTTTAACAATCTGTTTGCCTGGTACATTGCGATACATTTTTTAAAAGGTCTTGACGAGCTTCATTGGACTGTTGATGAATAGATACATGGTGCCATTTAAAAAAAATTGATGTTGATACTCATATCACTCTAATAAATAATTGTATAAGGCTGACTACCCAACAGTATTATTTCCCCTTCTAGTTATACAACCATTAGGTGAAACGCTTTAAATTTGGAGCCCCTTCACGGAGTTATTGTGGGTGGTCAAGATAAATGGGGCATTCTATATAATACATTTTATATTATAATTTATAGACAAAATAGGCTATAAGTGAAAGTTCAATTAAACCAAACATAGCAGAGATGAATTTTCAAACGTTTAATTCAAAAAGTGTTAAGATACCGTGGATAGACTATATCAGCATGTCAAAGCAATAATTTATTCAGTGTCCTAACTTCAATGGAAACCACGTGGTTTTACAATTCTGTAGGAAGAAAGGCTGTNAAAGCAATAATTTATTCAGTGTCCTAACTTCAATGGAAACCACGTGGTTTTACAATTCTGTAGGAAGAAAGGCTGTTAAATTTTGGGACACTTGTATCGGTTTCTGTGGTTACTCTACCCCATATTCATCATATAGTTGTTACACTAGCAGCCTGAGAGAGTATCTGCTGCGTATGCATACAATTCCTACAGCAGAGTACCGTGCTCTTTCTAGACAGAAGTTGGTTCCTAGGAAAGGGAAACCTCAGTAATTCTAGTATTATTCCTGTAACAACTATAACTGTAGCATTACTTTTACGTTAGTACTGCAGTTAGTTCGACGCTACCCTGAAAATCAATTTCAGATCTGACCTGTACATTTTCCTTCTGTACATTTTTATCGGTGTGTGAAGAGAAAAATGTTTGTTGGCTCGTTTCCAAGTTTTTGTTTGTAGAAGTAACATTTTTTTTTTCTGTGCCGTGTGGGCTCGCAGATTTCGCCCCAAGGGGGTAACCCGTTCTATGGTTGTGCATGGGAAAATGATTAAGCTCTGTCCGCCATGGTTGACGCCAAAAACATCAAAAACTTAATCTGTAAGAAAAAAAAANATGGGAAAATGATTAAGCTCTGTCCGCCATGGTTGACGCCAAAAACATCAAAAACTTAATCTGTAAGAAAAAAAAATTCCGTTATTATATCAATGCATTTTAACGTACGGCTTAAAAATTTAGCTTAATTAGTTTCTTTTTTAANAAAAAAAATTCCGTTATTATATCAATGCATTTTAACGTACGGCTTAAAAATTTAGCTTAATTAGTTTCTTTTTTAAACAACTGCCGCGGTTAACATTCATGCGATGAAACAAAACTAGCGACCACATTTCCATTGTTTTGGGAGTCACAATATGAAGATGGTTGGAAATATAGCTTCAGCCACGCCATAGCACGCAGTCTCCTAATTGTTCCTACCTCCGTTCTTAGCCCTGTTTTTCTCTAACCCTCGTACATTGCCCATCACGGAATGCAGGTATCTAAAGGCTGTTCACGATAAAATGAACACCTTTGAAAAATGTCACTGCCCCTACCTGCATATACTTTAACCGGTACAGTAACAGGCATGCGNCCCCTACCTGCATATACTTTAACCGGTACAGTAACAGGCATGCGCCTTCTAAAAGTTGGTAACGACCGAGAGAAAGAAGTTTCATGTCTTAACGCAGAATTAAAAGTGCTCGTAAAACATTTGAGAATACAAAAATTATTTTTTTTACTTACTATATGTTTATTGCACATGAGTGGTATTTATTAGCTAAATTGTAAAATATTTACTTTTCTAATAATTGCCCAGTTTTACCTGACCGATGTATGCACAATGTGAGAAAGCCCATGGCGATTTTAACTCTACATATGGCGGAAGTATACGGTACGGAATGGGCATGCAAGTAGATCTTTGTCAAGGGGCTTTCAAAAGTGCTCACTTTACCGTGAACAGCCTTTTTGTTAAGAGTGAAGTGCTATAATTTGAGGGCATCCTGCAGTTGTGGTCGAGGCGTGGGCGATGGGTTGGATCGCGGCTTGGTTTATGTTTTACGGTGGGAGAGTTTGGGGGGGAGGGGGTCAGTTGGTGTTCACAGGTACAAGCGCTGACCCTACAAAACGGAACTCTCTGGTCACGAACCCGCGATCCAGTCAGCTTAATTTCCTTCCCTCCCCCCCTCACGGTCCATCCCGAGGACCCGGCGAGCAGACCACGCGGCACGCTCCTGATTATCATCGTGATTAAAAGTCTGTCTCGGAGATATAATAATGCGGTCACGACGCGGGTATTTCGACCGCTGCCCCGTGCCAACGGCGGAGCACACTGCTCAAGTAACGACTAGCAAAATCCTGGAACTGGGGTATCTATCTCGCATTACACTGTAAAAAAATTTCTAAAAGTCTATTCGCGGTTTATTTACACTTTTTTTTAATCAAACCTTTTAAAAATTACCCCATATATGAAGTATTTGATTGTTTTCTAAATATGTAATGTTATCNTTTTTTTTAATCAAACCTTTTAAAAATTACCCCATATATGAAGTATTTGATTGTTTTCTAAATATGTAATGTTATCACAAGCGTTCTGTACTTCAAGCCTATGTGTGTTGAAATAAAAGAAACTTATTTTTGGTTATTTCACTTATAAATAATATGAATGAACCCAGAAATAATATACGTATGTTGGTAACGCCTAGTAATAAATAGTTCTCACGTAAATATTATTAAACTGTGTTTACACAAATGAGGTGCGTTGTCCCTTTGGAGTAATTTTATATACTTGGTTAAGCTTTGTTTGCACAAGGCGGAGCAATGGCTTGAAAGTATAACATTAGCAGGGCTTCAGAAAAGTTGTAAGTTATCGTGAATGGACTATACATATAGTCCGTTTGTCATTACTTCCAACATTCCTGAAGCCCTGTTGAAGATTTAATTTCATGCTATTCCTCCGGCAAGCTTAATTAAGTATAGATAATTACACAAAAGGGACAACGCACAGTATTCGTGCGAAGTCACTTTAATAATTATTCGAATGAGAACTATTTCTTACTAGGCTTTACCAACACACGTATTTTCTCTGTAGTTTCATTCATATTAAGTACAAATTAAATATTATAAATCGTAGATAAAATACAAGTCAAATTTCAATTTAACCAAAAATGATATACTTTTATGTTAACAGAGTTACAAAACACTTGAAGTACATTATATATATTTACGAAACAAACAAAAACGACATACATGGGTTGATTTTTCAAAGGTTTGATTAAAATAGTGTGAAGATACCGCGAATAGACTAGAGTGTATACTGAAGTAGAAATTTTTTTTTGCAATAGTACATATATTTGCGAATTCGCGTATTTTCTTTAAACCTGCCACGTTTGTACATTTACAAGCGCGGGAAATGTATTGGTACAAAAAATTCTTGCCGCAACTCTTCAGTTATCGTGTTCACGACAGTGGACACGTTGCACGTGGAAGATATTTATGGCCGGTGCTGTATACAGCAAGGCATCAGTGCCCAGTCTTCCTTGTGGACAATCTGATTTGTGGAATCATTTACTCCTCTTCTATATGAATGGCTGATGCCAATACCGTCGAGCACGCAGTACGTTGTTCGCTTGTTTTAAGAAAAATGCTGAACACCAGTACTTCGCTTACCGAAAAAAATTACTCGATTGAGACACTTGAACTCGGAAATTAATGCTTGACTAAACGAGTGAATGCTGAAATTCCTAAAATGGCTGGACGCATCCTAGAGATTAAGGCAAAGTTTCCTTTAACATGGCCACTAATGAGATCATTCGGAGATAACAGAAACACATTTTTTATTCCCGTCGTGTTACCAGACAACTCGCGCCAGGTTAGTGCTAGTGAATTTGATTTACAAGATTCGCCATGCTGAACAGGAATAGAACGTGTTATTAGGATGTAAGTATTTTACTTGAAACATGGGCAAACCAGTGATAAACCAGAGAGATTTGGTTTCAGAAGAAAATCTACTAATATTATCTGGTTCAACTTTCCGTTTGTTATAATAATTTTTTCACGTATTTAGCGTAACATGCACAGTACGAACGAAGTGCTTTTCTATCCTGTCATTTTGGATTGCGGACGCCTCTGATAATTTCAAGAAACAACACAAGCCCCAGAAAATCAGTTTTACATCTACTGAGATGTTCATTTTCGGTAAGTATCTCCAAAACCATTTGTATAACTTCATTTATCTCATTTTAAACCTGCCATAAAAACCGCGTTGCCGTGAAGAGGGCATAAAACGCAACCTAACTGGTTTTCTTCTTCTCTTTTCTTCCAAATTTTGCCCTGATTCTCTTTCCTTTCCTTGAAAATTAGTGAGGGGAAAAAGTTTCTAGGACCAAAGAGGATAGGATGAACCCAGCTCGCTTCAAACAGGTGAAACACTCCCTTGCCCGTCGTAAAATGTACTCAGCCAGAATAGCCCTCATAATGCAGGAATTTTTTTTTTCGTAGGCGCTTGGGTTGGCAGCACTTAACCCATAACGATAAAAAGTTTCGTCCTAGTCACTGAATGAAAAAAAAAGAAGCGGGTAAAGGGGCTTAGAAAAATAATGGACACGGAAGAAGAATTTCCAAGTAATTTTGCAAAAATTTGCTTCCAACGATGATGCTGTTCTTAGTGATGTATGCGACCACGGAAGTTGTTATAACTTTAAAATCGGACAACTTTACAAAAAAAATGTATATCTCTCTAAAGTTTCACAGGGCAAAATTGTAATGTAATAACTAAATAAGTTGTTAACATCCAGCGCACCTGCAGGGGTATCTTTGCACCACTCAAAATTTCCGTTTTGGTGCAATTTGGCAAAGAAACAAAAAACTACAGCTTGATATTTTAAGTTTTGAATGTTACCTACCCCAGTAATGTTTACTACTCTTTCACCTAATGGCGCGTAAACAAATACTTTGAGTGGTGCAATGTCACCCCAGCAGGGTGCAAAGTAGCCCTGATTTACGCTTGTTATTTCCCTGAATGCACAAAGACGACATCAGTAAACTGAGGTGCTTAAACAGCTACATGACATCGGTCTTCCGATAATTATGTTTTTATTCCATTTTTTCAATGGACATGNACTGAGGTGCTTAAACAGCTACATGACATCGGTCTTCCGATAATTATGTTTTTATTCCATTTTTTCAATGGACATTCTGACAAGAGTGTGGAACGAGATTGATTATTGCGTAGACGTCGTTAGGGCCGCTCATGGTGGTCACATTGAACATTTATGAATGTATGGTAAACTAACTTCAAGGTTCCACTGTTCATTTTATTGGTCAATAAAGGCTGTAGGTTGTTTGGTTTTCATATTATAGACCTTCGAAGTTGAGGTAGTCTTNACTGAGGTGCTTAAACAGCTACATGACATCGGTCTTCCGATAATTATGTTTTTATTCCATTTTTTCAATGGACATGCTGACAAGAGTGTGGAACGAGATTGATTATTGCGTAGACGTCGTTAGGGCCGCTCATGGTGGTCACATTGAACATTTATGAATGTATGGTAAACTAACTTCAAGGTTCCACGGTTCATTTTATTGGTCAATAAAGGCTGTAGGTTGTTTGGTTTTCATATTATAGACCTTCGAAGTTGAGGTAGTCTTTTATACTCATCCTGTAAATAAAAATAAACAAGACATTTCAAGAAGTCAACAAATGATTTTGAATTCTACAGTTCAACAAGGACAAGTTATAATGAAATTGGTCAGCTTATTTTGGCTATAATAAGTTCGGAAGGTCTCATAAATTTGAAATTGGGGCCATGGTGGCTGAGCGGTTAGTCTGCTCGCCTTCCACCAAGGCGAACCAGGTTCAATCCTTGGCCAGGTCACTCCCAGATTTTCGCAAGTGGGAATTGTGCCGGACGATGCCGCTGGTCGGCGGGTTTTCTCGGGGATCTCCCGTTTCCCCCGCCCTTTCATTCCAGCGCTGCTCCGTACTCCTCACTTCACACTCATCGACTATCAAGACCTCGATTTTAAGAGCCGCACAAATTCTCTTCACCCACCCAGTCATGTTGGCCACCTATGTTGACCCACTAGTGACGTCACCGGCCTGACTAGACGAGTTTGTAAAGCCTTGGAAGTCTCGGTGGTCGCAGTACAGCGTGGGTCACATATCGTCGCGTGTTTGCGATACCTGGTACCTTAGACTAATTTAAGTTGGGAAGGGTTATAAGAGTAGTTTCGGGGCTGAGTAGTTAGTGCGTGTCCCTCAGCACGCTGCTAACTGAGGGGTTGACGCGTCATGCGGCGCGGTGCGNCCCCAGCAGGAACCTGCTCGCCGTTTGGAAATCCTGCTTAGCATTTATTTCTATAGTCTATTCGCGGTTTCTTCACACTTTTTTAATAAAACACATTTGAAAAATCGAAAATCATCCCATGTATGATGTGTTTGGTTTTTTCCCAAATATGTCTTGTAACACAAGCGTTTTATAGTTGCGTTAACATAAAATTACATAATTTCTTGTTAAATTGAACTTTTACTTATATCCTCGCTATAAATAATAATAATTAAATTTAATTAATATGAAAACAATACACTGAGAAAATATGTGTGTTGGTAATGCCTAGTAAAATAAAGTTTCCATACAAAATAGTATTACCCTACTCTGAGTGCGTTGGCTCCCTGGTGTAATTTTCTATGGTTTTATTTGTATGAGGCGGAGGAATATCCTGGAAGTAGACCTTCAGCAGGGCTTCAGAAAAATTGGAAGAAACCGTGAATGGAGTATACAGTATGCGAATTTGTTTTCTTTTAACTTTAATAGTGTTAGAGATTTTTCTCTAAATGCTTGCTATGTTGTCATTTTTGAGGGCGAATAACACCCTTAACAATCTCTTTAGATAACAAGTCATACATAGTTTTTCTACCTTTTTTTTTTTTTATCTGGAACTGCTCCCTATCGTTGTAACACAAGATAAAACTATGTATTAAAATAGACTCGGAATTTTACATAAAATACGACTGGTTCCCAGGAAGAATAATAGAGCTGAAAGAGGAGCTGGTGATTATGGAATCTTCGGAGATCGTCTACGACGACAACGTGCTGCAGAAGATGATGATAACTCCGTTAGACCTCCTGATCAGAGTGGGGAGGATTCTTCGCAGGACCCGCGAAAAGGAGAGGCAGGTGTTCCTCGAATCCGTCGAAGCGTTCATGAAAGGTAGCTACTACTGACTTGTAGGGACGAGTTCCTCTCTGTCAACGTGCAACCATCCGAGCCGATCCTTCGGCGCATTTCGAGTGCGGATTTTTGCTTGCAGTCAACACGGCAGACGTTTCCGATGGTCGCCGTTTTCGGCCAGTCCGGGTCGGGTTTTCTTCCCTGCTGGGAATATTTTGTCGGAACAGATAAAAGACTGCGGTATGGTTTGATGTTCTTTGCGTTAAGAACCCGGGTAAGGTTTATTCTACTCAGGTTGGGAAGCTCAATACTTTTAGTTTGGCAACTAATATTTGTCACCTCTAAGTAAGCGCTATTGTCGCACGTTTACAAAATGTTCTCTATTTCATACGTTAACAAACAAAATAACTGAAATAACCACACATCAAATATAAAATAACTACGTATGTGAGTAAAATATGTCTCTCTTGGAATTCACGTAACTTAAAATATGAATTAACAGTGACCTCTTTGGTACACTTCGCACCTAACTGCGGATATGTTCCCTTGCCAAGCTCTCCCATAAGAAAACTCGTTTTGTTTCAAGCCTGAGTATAACTAACCTTAGCCCGGGTAAGGGCGGGATTTCTGCTATCGAAAGGGGCCGCAATTGGCGCAGTGGCTAGAGCACTCGCCTCCCACCAAGCTGCACCGGGTTCAATCTCCGGCGTGTTCACCCCCGGACTTCCCCACGTGAAAATCTTGCCAGCCGATGCCCCTGGTCGGTGGGTTTCCTCAGGGATATCCCATCCCCACCCACTCTTGCATTCTGGAACTGCTCCATACCTTACTTCATCCTCATCCGCTCTCAATACCCCGTTGTTAAGGCTCGGCTTCACCCCTTTTGCAGAAATTCTTGAATTTCGCGTCATAATTTCGGATTCATAGTAATAACCGAAAATGTACGATTATAGAAAATTTACATTTTACTAGTTGTTTAATATTTTTGTGCGTAATTAATCTGCTTGTTTTGAAATACTACCGCACATGCACTTTTTTTCACGGGGATCGGGTGACCTAGCTATCAGAAACAAAGTTCATTACACATATCCTCAATCTAAAATTAAAAAAAAAATAATCAATTTCCATTCAGCAGCATGCAGTTTCGTGCCTGTTTTTATAACTGGCACAATTTGCAGTTCTTATTCTAGGCAGTAAAATTTTAATGGCAACGCCAAATTTCAGAAATGCAGCCGCCAGTTGAAGACATTTTTACTGAGAAGATTATGGATGAAAACACTTTAGAAGGCGAGGCTGTCAACGCAGCTGAAGACACCCCGCTAGCCTCACACACAGGCGTCATAGCCGAAGTCGCTGATGGAGTTTCGGGATCTCCAGAACCAGAAGAAGGTGCCACGGAAGCTGAGGACCCATCAACACCTGTACCAGCACAGACTGAAGTGGTTGAGAAAGACTCAGCATCTCAACAGGGTAGTGAGGCGGTGGAACAAGACGCAAGTCCAAAAGACGATTTGTCCACGTCTGAAGAAGTGCAAGACGCCACAATTGTTGAGACGGTAGCATCCATTGCTGGTGAAGACAAGGCAGTTGAACCCGCGACACTTGAATTGGAAGAAAGAGAAATTGATGAGGAAATTGCAACGTCTGTGCAAGATGACACTAGGGTCGAAGGAGAAGACGTGCCACCTGAAATGACTGCTGGTGGAGTCAGACAGGAAGAGAGACCTTCGGTGGAGGAGTTGGTTATGCTGGAACGGCGTCATGCCGTTACGATGGAAAAGACCATGGCTTTTCCAGAGGACACGGGCATGATGGTGCAGGAGGCGATAATCCTGATACAGGCTCATGAGAGAGCGCGACAGGCTCGTCGCTTGTTTCAGCGCGAGATCGCGAAGGGTGCCATCAGGGAGCTGGACAAGTTCAGGATCGAGAACCCGGAGATCTTCCACAAGTCGAAAGCTACCATCACGGCCGCTTGGAGGGGCTACTCTGTCAGAAGAAAGGTCAGTGTCTTCCTACATGTGGTTGTTATTTGAATGATTCTTTCTACTTGGGTAGATGACTCAATTCTCTCTCATTTTGGACATGCATAATTTGAGAGGTATGTCGTATGTTCTCTCTTAGCTGGGAGAACGAGAAAAGCTCTTGGGTTTGCTGGTCGGATTTTACATGCCTCACTGGATATCAGAAGAGCAACAGAAAAAAGTTATCGAGGTGCAGACACACTGGTACGAAATTCAAGAACAGCAGCAGCGAGAATACGAAGAATCTCAGGTAAAATGCGAGTTGTTAACCGTAGTTTTGGGTTCCTTTTAACAGGCTTATTAGTATTTCACAATCCCTAGAAAGAAATATCAATTTTATAAAAAACCAACAGTTTTGATGGATAAGATGACACTAAATCACTGTTAAATGCAGCGTTACGGATAGTTACGTATACACAAATGCAAGCGTAAGTAGATATAAAAAGTTCATTTTGGGGCATTGCATCTGGTAGCAGGATCCATGATCCATCCGCCATCTTGGTAGGCGTGGCCGGAGGCCATGTTGTTCGGTGCACTCCACCATCTTTGTTCGTGACAGACAGAGCTCGCGGTCATGTTGGATGTTCTTCCCCCTGACATCCCTAGAAATTAGTTTTTAAAAAATTACAAAAACTTTAATAGTATTGGCTTGTCACCTTGGATTTTTAATAATTGTATCGGTTTAGAATGTCATAGCAGAATATAATTCCATTTTTCTACTTTTTTCAAGGAAATTAAAAAAAAATGCAATCGAGTTATGTTGCCTAGAAATTATTTTCATAAAAATTAAATAACTTCAGCCTGTCACTTCGGTGGTTCCTTTGATGTAGGTCGTACCCATTCTCTCATTGGCTGCGAGAAGCTCTGGGAACGGGTCTTGTGTCTGATTGGCTACTGCGTACTGGGGAAGATTCCCTATTGGCTGGGTTCTCAGCTAAGTAGGTTACCAGGTGCTGATTGGCGAACGCCGTTCCAACATGTTGCTGGCCAGTGAGGCCATTTTGCTGGCGTGTGCCGTTGGAGGTCATCGTAAAAGCTGTTATTTCACGTCTTGTGTTATTAAGTATAAGCTATTCACGGCAAAGTGAGCACTTATGAAAGCCCTGTCATTTGGAATAATAGCTAATAAATTTATTTTATTTTAGCTTTAGACATTAACTTCAGAGTGCGGTGGAATGTACACACGGTGTTTATTTTTTAAATGGCAATATTTATTTAAGAAGGTGGTTAAAAGATAAAATATGGCTGAAAGTAAAAAGTAACTCGGGCCTCAAAAGTGCTCACTTTACCGTGAACAGCCGATACTTAGTGGAACTGAGGTGTCACGTGGTTTGGAGTCCACCATGATTAAGATGCAGTCGTATTTTTTTTTTTTGTTAATAACCGTGCAACGTAAAACCTGAAATCTTAATTCTCTATTAAAGACTTGGCGGTAAATCGAGCAATTTGAAAGCTCTGGTTAAGATATACTTGTATGCAGTTTGAGTATTCTTCCGCCATGTGTAAGATTAACATTGCCATAAGCTTGAGCACTTTGTCCATGCGTCAGTCAAACAAAACTGTAAAGTTATTGGGAAATAAATATTTTTCAAATTTGCCACTCTTTAAACTTGTATGCATTAACAAACATACAGCAAAAGAAATAATTTAATAATACACCAATGTTTACCTAGCACTCAAAATTCAACGTTAAGACATGGGACTATTTTCCCTTCGTTGTTACCAACTTTACTGGGCGCTTGCCAGTCAAGGTGCCCGATAAAATACATGCAGGTAAAGGCAGTGACTTTTTTTCAAAGTTTGTTTTCAGAAATGCTCAAATAACCATGAGTAACCTATAGGAGGATATGCGTGCATTTGGTCTGTGGAACAGTGCCTCTTGACTTTTCATTAAGGGCGTTCATGAGGCTAAAATTATATTATAGGTTTTTACCATTTTACATCATTTTTAAGTATCATATAAAATAACGGTAATGGATAAAATGTAATAAAGGAGGAATATGACTAGACAAAAAAAATTGGAACGAGTTACATGTTTTTTTTTCTTCGTAAAAGTCTTAGAATGTAACTAAATTAATATATTAGACTAGAGCTCTAAATAATTTATCATGTTATTGGATTGCCATGCAGAGTATTTCTTGAAAATGTGTTATGTGGTTCGCCTGTATTTAGATTTCAACTTTTGAGAATCAAATTTTAAAATAGACTGGATTAAAATTAAAACTTTACTGCAGGTAAACCAAGCGTTTTATTTCAGAGAAATTTCAACATGTCACTCCAGTGATTTAAGTAATGGCGACACTTCAGTTGAAAACAAACTTTGTATTAAAATAATTTTTTGAAATAGGTACGACTCAAGATTTTAAATCAAAATTACCATATGTACTAGAAAACATTGTAAATGTTATATTTCAAATTATAAGGCATTTTTATGAAGTTGTATCATGCCATGGAACCAAAATATATCTTCGATTTATTTTAAAGCATTTGTTTGTGTCAAAGCGAAAAGGGAAAAAAAAAAAAAAAAAAAAAAAAAAGGTAAATAGTTTTATAACAAGGCTGACCCCAAAACAGCAACACATTTATTTAGCTACCCACAGTTTAAAATTAAACTAAATTTGTGTGTGGTTGTGACAGCCAACAGCGAGTATTGAACTGTTACAATGTATACTCGTGGTGTGTCTTCGCTGTACTCGGTTTCTTTCCCTGGTCTGCCCATGAACCACTAAAAATGATAGTTCTTCAGCTAAGATTACGCCAGATGCTTAACGGGTGCCTCGCAATTTCTTTCGGAGTGGTCGTGACGTGTTCACTAAGTTCCTAATTCCCCCACCCCCTGGGCCGCGGTGGTATAGTGGTTAGACTATTATCCTCCCACCTAGGCGAACCGATTTCTATTCCCGGCGGAGTTTCTCTCGGATTTTCGCATGCGGGTTATTGTGCGGAACGATGCAGTTGGTCGACGGGTTTTCTCGGGGCTATCCCGTTTCCCCAGCCCTTCCATTCCAGCGCTGCTCTCCATACTCATCTCGCTTCACCTTGATCGGCTTTCAAGACCTCTGTGCTCAGACCCGCCCAATTCTCTCCACTCCACACACACACACACACACACACACACACACACGCACTCTCTCNGGGGGGGGGGGAGGAATTGCTAATTTAACCCAGAAGTTGTACGTCTTAGGAATTTTCCCAATTTATACTTCTAAACTACCAAACAAATCACGTGATAGCACTCCGGAAACAGGCGTGGGACGTAATTACAGAGTGACAAATAGCCTGTGAATAGACTCGTCTAGACAAGCCCCACATGCGACGTTCGGCACAGTTTGCCTGTCGCGTTCTACGCGACTGACGTAAGTGGGACAATTACTCCCCGAGGCTCTGTCACCCCTCGACATCCACGAAGACGAACTTAGATTAACTGAGCCGCGTGCAGGAACTAGATACGTCTCTCCCCGGTGGTTAACATGCTCACTTCCTGTCCCAGTAGTTCAGGCGCACCGGTACCACGTGTGCAGCGGAGAGGGGGAGAGTGCGCGCCCAAGGTGCGCAGGAGCCACTCAGTGTACCAACGTTGGACAGTTTATCTCCCAAAAGTCTATAAGAAAGGACGTGGACAGGATTTGAGGTTAAAACACTGTTTATGTAAACGAGTGCTTTGGAATATTTGTATACTTCCTCTAACCAATTTCCAATGCAATTAGATTAAATTCGAATTGGTAAAAGTGTTTTATAAATTTAAGAGGGCTTGTCTTTTTAAAATTAAGATGCAAACGAACACGTTCAACACTGCTGACCACACACTAAATCAGTGAGAATTTCACTTTTTCAATCAGTTAGCAGTACCTGACTGATTCAACGGTCATTTCAGTGAATTTAACTGACGAATCAATGAAAAAATGCCAGTTTTCCTTCATCTACTGATTCTGTGACATTTTTCACTGATGTCATCAGTATTTTTTTTTTTTTTTTTTTACTTTTTTTAGTGGTTTGTTTTTTGACTAATGGATTAGTTAAACAGCGTGTAACAATGTCAGTCAAACAAAATTTAAAGATGGCCGTTAAACAATGCGTATCAAGTGAAATAACAACGCATAAACTAATAAAACCAATACAAAATACTTTCTAAAATGCGTTTCGTATTTCAAAACACCCTTTTACGAGGTAATGTGAACATCCAGCTTTCATTCCGTTTTTACATTTTTCATTTCGTTTTCATGTTATCACTGCGCTCCGTTTGAAGCTTTAAACGGCACATAATGTGGCAAGGAGAGTGCACTCGTGTGTACTATTCGTTTTAACGATCCTAATGGCACCAATTAAACCAAAAACTAAAAGTAAGGTCATACCATTTAAAACTACACGTTGTTGAAAAGATTTATTTCCCTTTTATTTCTAAATTTTATTTGGTAGCGCAGGTGGTCATGTAACGGCCAAAAAGTTAAGCGGAAAGGGTGTGTGGATTGAATCCCGCTCACCTCCGGTATATATATTTTTTTTTTTTTACTTTTTTTTATTACCGTAAATTGCGCAATATAAATAATAAACTATCGTTAATATGTTTATTTCTCGTAATGATTTGGCTAAGTTCAATGAAAGCAATATTTAATTCGCCACTGCAGTTGGCTGTCACTTATTAAATCTGTAAAATTGTTTCACTGAAACAATTAGTGGTTTTCCACTGATTCGAATTTAGAGTGCATGAGACCTTGACAGTTAATTTGGTACGGGATAGGTCAATATGGGTACGTGTGCAGAAGACAATCAGTCTACTTGAACGTTAGCCTATGACGTTACAGAGTAGGTAAGTATACAGAGGTGCAACCATATACTAAAGTCTATGGGTGAAACCATAGAGCTATGGGTAGAGTGATCTCGATAGCTGCGCAAAACCAGTCTCCTACTCCCAAAATTGGACTTCTTTTTCACCAACACGACTATCATAAGCTATGTGGATAGCATGTGAGGTTAGAATGCTTGTTATATATACAAGTGTTTCTACACGTCCTGTAACCAATTTGTGATGCAGTTTGATTACATTCAAAGTGGCAAACGTATTTTATTCGTATGAAAGTGCTTGTCATTTAAAAAATTAAGATGTAAACAAACGCTTTCATCATTGTTTGACTTTGGCAGTTGTGCTGGTTTGGGATTGGACAATGTTGGGTAAATGCGCAGAAGACAAAGAATCGGTCTACCTCATCTTTAGTCTATGATTGAAACAGCTACTTTTATCGCCAACTTCATCTACACCCGCTATAAAAACAGCATCACTGACCAGCAACATGTCTGATCACCGTTCGCCAGTCAGGGCCTGGTAACTTACTTGCCACCCGGGAAGTCCAACCAAGTAGGGAATCTTTCGCAGCAGTAATGTAGGCAAAATGTTTTCAGATAATGCTTTATTGTTAAGTGCGCTGTATTTTATTTGGTAAACATTAATTTTAAATCCTCTTCACTAACAAACGGTAATAACGATACTAACTTTTCCATTATTATTTTTTTTAATTTCCCATTATTTCTTTCATTAAATTGAGCGTACGTTGAAAAAAATATCTTGGTTCAGAAAATTGAACAGCCATAGCTCAGCAACCTGTATTTCTATATTCCGGTAGATGCGGGTCCGCTCAAAAGTTTAGCTAAATAAGCGGGTTCCGTATGTTACCCTCAAGTACTAAAGCGATTCGATTGTTCAGTTTTTATTTTATTCAAGTGAGGATCCTCAATGGCCCCACCCGTACCTAAGCAATTCCAATAAAAAAAATTTAATATTTTGCAACTCTGTTTTTTTTTTAACCCAGTCATGCATAGTTCTGCTGCGCATAACGCACCGGGATGTTATTTTTGGCCTGTACTCTCCAGCCGGGCTTGATGTGAAATGATCTTCCTCCTGGGTAAGTGATTCGTAAACCGTGCTGTTTTTCTAGGTTATGAGTGGTTCCTATTACTATTACCGTACATAAAGCCCACAGTTCATTAATTGTAATAGCGAAACAAGTGCTCTGCTTGTTTAAGTTAAGCACACATTAAAAACATTCTTACTAGCGACACCTTCAATCATAAATGAAAGTGCTAATGTTCTTTTCTTTCTGCACTTTTGTTAGGGTTAAAAAAAAAAATGTTTTCTTTGCATTTAGTTTCGGACATTTTAAGAACCTTAACCGGATGTCATGTGCGTGGGTTCAATTCCTCGTAGCTTGAGATACTTTCACCTCGCTCTCCAGGACTGCTGAGGTCACGCCGCCATAACGAGCTAGCAGGCCCTAATTAAGACGTTACGTAATCAGTAGCCTCGATATTCTTTACGGCGCTGTAAGGAAATATGAACTGGATGAAATATCACTCAATTAAAATATCAGCAGTTTAACGTAAGCTGTAGGTATATCCGAAAATTATTGCGTTTATCTTTAAATATTTCCCCATAACGTTAAAAATAATTTGCAGACACATTATTAAGACTAGCTCGTGATGCGCTTTTTTTTGTGCCTTTATCAGAGTGGTGACTAATTTGTAAGTAGATACTCGCGACTTACTTGAGTTTAATAATTTGAATTTTAGTCTTCGCTATACAACTTACGTCTGCCAAACTAACTGAGATCTTCGTGAGAAGCCAGGTTTGCCACCAAGTAATTAAGTACATAATTATACGCTCCTTTTATTGCAGGTGACTGAGGGACCTTCGTAACATGTTGAATAAGTTCTGGCCTAGCTGCAGAAGCAAAACCAATATGAATTAGGTTCATAATTTTTATCAAATAGATTCGCACTTTCCAGTCTTTATTTACCAGTTGCTTAGTGCAAATATGCAAGCCATTTCCTGGCTCTGATTAATGATACAAGTAGGAACCTTTTTTTCTTCTTCTTTTTTTTTGGTTTCAGTTATGTGGCATTTCATTTGAAAGTAACTTAATATTTTATCCTGCATTAGTCAAACATGTTTATGAAATCTTCTTAAAGTAATGTAGGTATTGTAAAATATTGTTTTAGAATTTTTTAATTAACTTTACTTAAAGTTTGTAAGTATTTGCAAAAAAGATAAACCTTCACTGCATAGTCACTAATACATAATCCAATAAGAATATTTATCATCTGAATAAAGTTTTTGCCGCTAAAAGTTTATAAATAAGTATCGACAGTTACTGAACTAAATTTGTAACCTAAATAAGGAAAATTACTGAGCAGAAGTTTTAAGGTTTGTTAATCGTTGCTGTTCTGTTAATTTTAAAATATTTAAAATATAAAAATTAATTTAATCATTAATTACTTATAAGGTCCAGTGAATTAATGAAGGAGAACAACCGCAAACGCACAAAAATATATATTGAAAAAAATTGGGGACAAACTGCTTAAGTTAGGCCTAATTGTGGTTTTTAATTTCACTGTCAAATATTTTTATTTAAATTTATGCATGCATATGGGACACCAAACGAATAAAACATATTACTGTCGTGTTCCTGTAAGTTATTATGTAATAAACTCATAATATCCATGTTATGATCGTCGTTACGAAGAACTTTTCCACATGGTTTGATATTTTACCAGACCTGTCGTGTTGTTAACTTCAGACTAAATGATATGGATGGGAAAATCTCGTGAGGTCATTTGAGGATAAGAAAGACTACATTAAAGTTACTTTTGCAATTAGACTGCATTTTATCAGTCACGCTCTGAATATATCCGGAGGCAATAAGAAACCAGCAAGAAAACAAGTGCGAACTACAGTGTTAATCTTGATGCACACCAGGACAGCATCCAGTGAATAAATAATTATAGAGGTCTGTGGTATATAGCATACAGGCCACTTGACCCTCAGCATTGTCCTATCTCTAGGAACTGGAAAATTTCACGAAGTCAACTCTGGGCATGCTAGACTTCAAACACGTGTATATTTCGGTTACGTTTACTATTGGGTCACAGTTTATTATACACGCCCAGGTGAACTCTGAGTCAATAACAGATCTGCAAGGAAACAAGCACCGAATCCCTTACCACCTGGTCTGAGGTAAAACTGGCTACACACTGTTGCAGAGGCTAATGAACAGAAAGACGAGGCTCGAAAATACATAGAACCGTGGAGTCTAGCCTACAGGTAGTTTAAAACGTGAAATTTCCTTGTCCCTACCTGTTTCTAATTATAATTTTTCCAGCGCAGAGAGAGGGAACGGTACCTAGAAGTGGAAGCGCCTTGGGTGATGGAAGACATGATAGACGAGGTGCGCGAGTGGTTCATCGACTGGTACCGCGAGGCCAACACCTTTCCCGACTATCCTCCGGGTGGTTCGATCGAAGTTTCCACAGGACAGGCCGTGAGACCGGACCAGCAATCGGCAGGACAAGACGTGCCGGAAGAGGCCAAGAAGACGCCTATAGCTGCCCAGAGGCAGGATGGAGCGCCAGTCGTGTCTCCTGAGACATTCCTGATGAGGCCGTCAAAATTTCTGTCGGACATGTTCGCCTTGCTCGACGAGTATCAGTATGTATGGGAGGACAGAAATGAGATCGAGATTCGGAAGCCTCAGCTGCGCATGGACATTCTGCGCGAAGCAAAGCGACTGGAGGTGGACCTGGAACTTCGTGTGGAAGTCGACAGACTTATGAAGCTCGAGTTGGAAGTTCTGAAGGCGGCGTTGCAGAGAGACCGCGAGAAGATCGAAGGCAGGAGAGCAAGAAAGGCTGGCAGGGCAAAGAAGGCTAGAAGAGCCGCGGCTACGAGGAGGAAAGGTAGGGCGGTAAGAGATCTTACTGAGGGAATACCAACTGAAGAACTTTATTCAAGACTGCTATCGACTGGGATCATCAGAGGTTATCGGGACACTGACCTGACAGAGTTTATCGGAGAAGTTTCGTTCACTGCATTCGAACTTCGGCAGCAAAGGCAGAACCCACTACACTCTCCTGGAGACGTTGTCCAGGCTCTGTTGGATATCGTAGTGATGCCTTTGAGCTCGGAGAGAGTGCGCAGAATGGTACCGTTGACCAGGTCCGTCTGCCTCATGGGACCCCAGGGTTGCGGCAAAACTCTCCTGGTCGAAGCCATCTGCAGCGAAGTTGGAGCCACGCTGTTCGACTTGTCTGCCGAAAACTTGGGCCTGGTCGAGAAAGGAAGCGACGCACTTGCGATGCTGATGCACCTGGTGGGGAAATTATCTCGCCTCCTGCAGCCTTCAGTGATCCTCGTCGAGAACACTGAGAGATTGTTCTACAGAAGGGTGCCGGAGAACGAGAGGTTAATGGAGCCTACAAGACTGAGGAACGCCCTGCCGCGACTCGTCAAATCCATCACGAGCGATGACCGAGTGATCCTGATAGGAACCACGACGCAGCCTTGGGCAGCCCAACCTGGTCCTTTCGTGAGGCTGTACCAGAGATACATCGTAATCCCTCCTCCGGACTACGCGACGGCTTTTATGTTCTGGAAGAAGATCCTCATGCGATACCCTGGAGTGCCAAGGGACTTTGACGTCTCTGCCCTAGCGAGAACAGCCCAAGGTTACACGATCGGTGAGAATATTCACATTTATTTACTTCAAGGAGTATAAGTTAATGTCTATCGTACTACAGTCTTTATTAATGAATGGCCAGTGTAAATATTACATAAAGTTCCTGAAATAGACGTTGCTTCATAAGCGCACAAATCCGTCGGCTGTTACAGAGTAATAACTACATTAGGAAACCATAGAGTTTTGGAGACTACCTTGGCGCAAAATACTGTATCGCACTCGAGTGCCAACCTTAAACAGCTTATCCATGTGAACAACCACAGGTTTTGTCCGCTCTATTTGGGATCGCGGTTATGTTGTAGTCAGACTACTTGCCTCTCACCTAGACAAACCGGGTTTGATTTCCGGCGGGGTCGCACCTGAATTTTCGCATGTGAGAATCGTGCCGGACAATACCGCTAGTCGGCGAGTTTCCTCGGAGATCTTCCGTTTCCCCCGTCCTTTCATTCCGGCGCTGCGCCATACTCACCTCGCTTCACCCTCATTGGCTCTCAAGACCTCGATGTTAAGAGTCATCCAAATCTCTTCCCTCATCACTCACTCTATTTGGCGCGTTCGGCGTAAGTACAGAATAGAAAAGCATACAGAAGGTAAATGGCATGGCAGCTGCTTGATATTGGCGTACTCATTCGCTGATTGACTGACGAGGCTCTAGAAGCAGGTATTGCGTCTGATTGGTTATTGTGGGGCTGCTAAGAATTGCCCGTTGGCTAGCCTGCCAGCTGGCGAGTACAGTGAGTTACCAGCCGCTGAGTTGCGAACAGCGTTCCGCCATTTTGGTTGCCAGTGACTCCATTTTTCATGGCGTGTGCGGGTGGAATTCGCGGTATAAGCAGCTGTTTACTTCTTTATTCTCACCTACTCTCTGACGTGTGAATAAAGCCACAGAGTACTTAAGAACATGGAGGCGGAACAGTCGCTGATGTAGCGAACTTCAGCGTTACGCGGTAGCAAAATGGCGTCACTGCCCAACAACATGTTGAAACTCCGTTCGCCAAGCAGCGTCTGGAAACTTTCTCGCCAGCCAGCAGCCAAGCCAATCAGGGAATCTTTCTAATCATGCGGTAACCACTCAGGCGCTAGACCCGCTCCCAGAGTCTCACTCAGCCAATCAGAAAATGAGCACACCCACATCAGAGGAACCGCCACTTCGTTTCGCCTCTGCGCACATGTCCACTCTGTGATCGCCTCAGGAAAGGTTGTTGAAGCATGCTGTTTGCGATGGTTAGAGCACGCCAAAGAGAGACGACGTTGGCGACAGGTACCATCAGGGAGGCCGTGGAGACCGTCATGACCCCCGCGCGGATCGTGGATCTGGCACTGCGGCCCCTGAGAGCCTCGGAGCTGCTGGAGGAACTGCTGTGGAGGCCGCGGGCGTCGCCGGCAGATGTGCAGAAGCTGCTCGACTGGTACCACAGGAACACGCCTCTGGGGAAGAAGGCGGCGACCAAGGTCCTGCAGTAGGGTGCGCCTCCGCAAGACGCCGTCGTTGAGACGCGGATAAGGAGGCGTGGGAGGTGATGGCAGCCTCCTCGGCGTAGCTTTCTTCACACACCAGGCTCATCAAGGACACAGCTGCTCAGTTACTCACGACGAAACGTGCGGATGCTTTACTGCAGCTGAATATCAACCTCCTCTTTCCGTTATTCTATCAAATCACGATAACCTATTCGTGAAATATTTGACGGCAGCATATACAGTGCTCACGTTTCAAATCAATTTCTACTAAACCTGTCCCTCTTAAATAAACTAAATAAATTTCATATATCTGATGTTAACCCCTTAACGTGCGAATTGATTGTTCATTTCAGATGTTGCAAAAGAGGACATTTATTGTGTGAAAAGTAATTACTAATTGCTTATAACAACTGGCACTTTGAGACCTGTGGAAATGGTTTCAGTAGATCCATGACACAAGAAGCAACCAAATATATAATAGTTGGTGTGTCAGCAACAAACCAATAGCATTGCCCGTGTGAATCCACTGTCCGTATTGGTGCAAGCTTCTGACCTTCCGACACCACCGACCTTGATTTCACTTATTCTGCAACATGTCAGACGTTAACGAATATACTCGGGATAATATGTTAAGGGGTTAAAATATGTCAGAACAAACAGCTGAAGTCACCGAAAATGAATAATTAACCTAAAACATATTTCAATAATTTTTTATTTAGAGATCTGATTAAGTACGAAAAAAGTTTTTCTGCCAAGCATACTGTACGGTCAATTTTCAGTACAATGAATATTTATATAGACCTGTTACACGATAGCCCCGCAAAAAAAGCCAAATTTATGCCCACCAATTTTCTCCGTGACCGGCAAAACTAAGTAATGCTCTTAAAAAAAATACCAGCTAATACTTTTCCAAAGAATTTCATGTAAAAATAATTACACTCAAAACCATAAACATTAGCGCACACGGTAAACATAATTCTGTAACCATGAGATATTGTAAAAATGCATATCAATAGATAGTGTACAAACAGTAAACATTTCTGACATAATATCGCACGCTAGCTTGCCGTTGCTCTTAATATAATAGTCCTCAGAACAGCACATGTCATTGTGATATGACATTGCACGGTACTTGGCCGGGGGCCCTATTCTCTAACTTTTTTCTGTCGTTATATAAAGACATTTACCGCTTAATTATCTTTACGAAGCGAAATTGTATTCTGTAACTCAATACGTCTCCACGATGGTCTTTCGAATGCCTTGTGACTGTCTTTATATGAAGATCGGTCAAGAAGATGTCTTTATGAACGAAAATGGCCTACTTATTGAGGTTTATTCTACAAATACGTCTTACAGAAAAGGAAAAGTTTTAAAATGCCCTAAACCTGAGAAATATTATATTCTGTAATATTTCCGCACAAATAAACGGTGTCTCGAATACATTTAAGGACGATATTTTATCATTTGCTAGCGATACTCTCGCTTTAGGGCATCTACGAAGTGACCTATTCAACCACGGGTCAGTGCTGCTATCTCGTGATGCTTAAAATTTACTAGTTCCACCTGAAATCTTGTATCCATAGAAAGAAGTAAATTTATTTTAGGAGTATTATTCGAAAATGTATGAAGAAATAAAATAAATTTCACTTATAGTAAAAAAATGTACTATGATAACAAAATGTGTGACAATGCATTCAGTAATAACGGGGAAAAAAATTTTTCAACAACAATATCGTTGATTTCAGAACACAACCCGTTGCATTGCCAAACGTACATCTTTGCACAAAGATATCAATAAAGATATGGCTTACAGAATACCACATAAAGATGCTTAAGAGTAACCATCGTTAAGGCCCTCTTTATGATAAAGACGATCACGTTGACTGTCTTTGAGCAAGTTCAAGTTAGAGGATAGGTCCCCAGGCCTGATGAGTAAGCGATAGGCACGCCACGAGTTAACACACGCCAAAGAGAGACGACTGTAACGACAGGGACAATCAGCGTGGCCTTGGAGACCGTCATGACATCAGCGCGGTCCTACCATATGCTGTTACGAGTTGTGGTCAGGCCCTTAGCTGAGCTGCCTGCCTGATCACACCTTCACTTATTTATCCAGGACACGGGCCGTGATCGCTGAAATTAGTTATTAAATCGCAAACCACAGAAACCCCCTCCACCGACCAGTAAACGGGGACAACGTGTCCGATATAGGACAGTGTAGTCCGTGGGCGGTGTCTTTTTTCGTCGGGCCATTAGAACGAGAAGATCACTGAAGATGGGCGTGTCCGGCCGTCGATTTGCGCCATCTTAGTCAGCCTCCGGAATAATGAACTAGGTGGTGACTCTCAAATTCGTCTTTAATCAGAATGTGGCTGGTTAAATCTTTGTAAAATAATATCATTTAATATTTCAGTATATTTGTATGGCTCCCCC
>NQII01000433.1:639416-695371 GCA_002778355.1 Clitarchus hookeri
CGTGGAGCGACCCATGCCACCGTGCAGTCCAAGTTTGCTTTGTGCTTTTTTTTTTCTGTGTCCGACTAGAAGCCGCAGTCGTCAACCCATGCATTAAGGCTATCTCCCGATCTGGGTACTCGCCACTTGCCGACAGAGCATCCCTGTGTTTTTCCTGATCCCCCGCCAATAAACCCGTGAATTCTTATTCATCGAGTTCTCCTCCCGTAGCGGCGGTGGCCGCTATAACGAGACTCGTCCAACTAAGCTAATTTTTTTTTTCTGGTAAACCGGTAGCTTTCTGGTCGAAGATCACAGTAAGAGCTACCTTCTTGCCGCTCGATATTCCAGCCAATTAGTTCAGATACCATATCATAGACTATAGACAGGGTAGATCGATCTCGCTGGCTGCGCACAACCAATCTCAGTGTCCCAACATTGAAATGCCTTACTACTGCCGATACGATTACCGAACACGGCGCGGATTGAATTTGAGATGTTAGAATACTGCTTGGTAAATAAGTGCTTTGAGATGTTTTTATACTTCCTCTAACCAATTTGTAATACAGTTTGATTAAATTCAAATAAGTAGCTTATTAATATAATAGTGCTCGTCATTTAAAAATTAAGATATAAGCAAACACGTTCATCACTGTTGATCATTTGACTTTTACAGCTATGTTTCTTTGGGGTTGGTAAATGTTGGGTACATGCGCAGGAGACGAACAAGCGGTGTACCTCATCTTTGGTCTATGTAACAGCCACAGCATTGCCGCTAACGACGCTAGTCGCTGGTAACTAAATGCCGGACTTTCCGTTGCTTTATTGTGATGTTAGATCCGCAGAGGGTATATGGGGGTAGCGTGCGCATTCTAGTTACTCATTGTTTATACAAATGCATAACTAGGATATAATCCCAGAGTAAATAGTACACAGAGACGAAATGGCGTGGCGGTTCCTTTGATGTGGGTGTACCCATTCTCTGATTGGCTGCCCCAGGCGTTTAGAACGTGTCTTGTGTCTAATTGGCTATTGCGTGCTGCGAAAGGTTCCCTATTGGCTCGGCTACCGGCTGGCTATTAAGTTACCAGGCGCTGATTCGCCATCGGTGTTCCGACGTGTTGCTTTGCTAGTGACGCCATTTTGCTGGCTTGTGCGGCTGCACTGAAATAAAAGATTTGTTAGTGGCTACAAAAACTCTTTGGTTGGTGCTTTCCAAGTTGACATTTTATCGCAAAAAGAAAACCCGATATTGGTGCCCAATAACACGTAGATTGACAAGTACCAACGCTATTCAGTGCTCACAGACATATTGATCTGTTAACAATAAATTAATTGGCTGCCATCAAAAAATTTAACTGCCGACAATAGCATTAATGTGATCCACAGTAGTAAAATGTTGCTGCGACTGCAAAACTACATCCATTATATTCGGCACGTGTGCTCTGGCTGGCATATTCGTAGTGGCCACCTTCTGTGTGGCAACGACGCCATATTTGTCCGCGTTCGTTTCTTTGCATTAGGTTACGAACTAATTCACGAGGGATATTTTTAAGAACACAGTTTATATCATTCCTTTCTTCTCAATAAGCAAATTTTACACGTTAATTATTCTAGAAAATTAATTTTCCATGAGGTGAAGTGTGCAGGCCTTGTCATGTATGCCACGTATTAGAATTATATTATCTACGTGCTCCAGAGAGTGCATTAACTTCGAGCAAGGTGGCACTGCGGTAACACACTGGCCTCGTATGTGAGAGGTTCAGGGTTCGAGTCCCACTCATGGCGAAGTTTATTTTAGTTTCTAATTGTTGGCGACCACATACTTCATTTTGTAGTTGCCACTAAATACTGGAATGATAAAAAAAAATTTCTGGTGCTACAAAATATTTTGTAATTTCTATATTGTATAAAGAATTTTGTGACCGCCAATAATAAAATTTTGGTCACCACAAAACGGTTTTTGCAGTGATGGAGTTCGCAGAATAAGCGAATATTTCACCCCTGTATTATTCAGTACTCTGTGATGTAATAAAGTCTGAAGACCGTCTGGATACGTGTTTTTTGACAGTTATCTAGGCAGATCGTGAGGCAATGTTGCGGACATGCGTATAATACAAAAATAACTCTACATCATTTTTTTTTCTTCAGTCTTATGGGTAGTTAAGTCTCCCTTGACACCACACACTTAGACATGTCTCAAATGATTCACTCGTTGTTACGCGATAAGGAAAAGTGTAAGATATGCTGAGAGTTAGCTTAAACTGTTCTTTACGAAAGGTCACCTGCGACTTCACGAGCAGTGCTTGTGCTCCGACGAGACTGTTCGCCTTCATATATTGTTCTGCAATGAACCATTGAGTTTACGCCAATGAAACGGGCACACAACACATTTGGAGTCTTGGGTATATTTGCGCTTTCAACCTTAATCAAAACTTTATTATTTTCGAGAAATATAAAAAAAAATATTGACAAAGAAAGAACGAAAACAAGGTAAATTATTGATCAGTTTGAGACATTTCAGCGGGTAAAGGGGATAAAACTTAGGTCTAGATCTCAATATTAAATTCGAGACAACTGGGAAAACCCGCCTTCGGACATACGTTACATATTTTCTGTTTTTTCGGCAGCACCGTAGTTAGGCTATTTATAGACTCACATAACATTATTTACTTCTTGCAAGTAAACGTAGAGATTTAGGTCGTAGCTAAACGCACTGCGTAGGCATGTCTAGTACGACTGCGCACAAAAGCCAGTGGCAGAGATGGGAGATCGTCCAACATAGAGAAAGGCACCAGCTTAGATTAACTTCAAAATTGCCACGTTGTGTAAAATCAGCTTAATATCCCAAAAATTCGCAAATAAACTCATTAAAACGTCTACAAAAATTACATTATCTTTTTTTCTATTTCCCAAGTTTCAATGGAAAATATCACGAAGCAACCAATTTCTCCTGGAAAATCAAAGCTACATTAAAAAATTATGCCAAAAACTCACCGATTTCTTACTCTTCAGACAGTCTCCAAATCACAGAGCCATTTTACTTCGGTTGGATGAAAGCGCTCTCATTCAACTTCTACAGCATGAAATTATCGCACAAAGTTTAAAAACGACTTATGCTTGAAAACTAATAATAATAAGTCTTGCATGATTAAAAACATAGCATGTGTTATATTCAGAGTGGGACTCGATCCTCTTCACTCAAATTTGGAAAGCTGTCGTTACACAAAAAGTCGGTTGTCACAATTTTGTGACGCGCTGTACGAATGGAATGTGTAGATGCTTCCGTGCCTTGATGTTGATGAATGACGACATTAATGTATACAACATAACAATTCCCATGAGAATTGAATGAATAACTAACAGAGCCACACTTGAACTTCCATTCAAGATAAAGTTTCTCCACGCAAAATCTCAGATGAGTTAATTTCACTTTACATAATCTGACGAAAGCCACCATATGTTTTCATAAGCTATTTGGGAAACCAACAAGATACTAAGTCGCTTCCGTTTGTCTCGTAATCGAGATGCACAGATATTTACTTGGTTAATGAAATAAGAAAGAGATCGATTATTTATGCTAAGCGTTCCTTTTGAATCACAGTTGGGTGTTTTAATCAAGGACAATAGAGCTGGCCTTGACACTAATTGTTTTTACCATAATTATATGTCTACAATCCAAAATTATATGGCGATGGGTGTTGCTTTACATTATTAATATGTAAGGCGTGATTGGGTACTTCCCAAAATATGTTATGTATCACAAGCGTTTTATTATTCTGTTTATTTTAAAGTACTTTATTTTTGGTTACATTATGACTTTACTTATATTTTATGTACAAATTACAATAACATTTGGACGGCTCTTAACATCGAAGTATTGAGAGCCGATGAGGGTGAAGCGAGATGAGTATGGAGCAGTGCCGGAGAAACGGCAGGTCACCGAGAAAATTCGCCGACCTGCGGCATCATCCGGCACGATTCTCGCATGCGAAAATCAGGGAGAGACCCCAACGGGAATCGAACCCAATTCTCCAAGGTGGGAGGCGAGTAGTCTGACCAATACACTACCGCGGCTTCTCAAACATAAGTAATGGCGGAAAAAATACAAATCCAATATGGCTTCCAACTTTTTCCTGTATCACTTTGCACTATGTTCACATTATTTGGCAATTAAGACATGAAAGAATTGTCACTTATATCTACCATTATAGAAACGACATTTATGTTGGTCTCTGCTTTCCTACCTACCACCGTAGTATTGCTTCACGCCACTTTTGACAAGCGTACTTAACTGAAGAAAGTCTATTACAGACTGTTCATGGTTCACGGTTATTTGAGCACTTTTTAAATCAACATTTGAAAAATCTCACTGTCCCTACCTGCATGCATTTCAAGGGGGCACACACACTGACTGGTGGGCGCCCAGTAAAGTTGGCAACAATGACGGGAAAATAGTTCCATGTCTTAACATTTAATTAAAATTGCTAGGCAAACTTTGGGAATAATGAAATTATTTATTTTGCTTTCTAGTTTTTTTTAACTCTAAATAAGTGCAAAAATTAGCATATTTGTAAATTATTTGCCGTTATAATAATTTCTCAACTTATTTTGACCGAAGCATGAATAAAGTAAATATGCCAATGAAGATGATACTTTTACATATGGTGTAAGAATACACAATGTGCATACAAGATCATATTGAGCTGGCCTTTCTTAAGTTCTCAGCTAATAAAGTGCCGAGTTGATATCCAAACAAAATATCCTTTCATATGTAACAAGTAAAACAATCTATATTGTCCATTTTTGTTGTTAAAAAAGTTATTTTTATTAACGGTAATATATTATAACGGTTATATATAATAATATTATTTTAAGTTCCTGACAAACACTAACGGAATAACGAAACTACATACGTGCCATTTTTATTCTCAGTGGTAAAGAATTTTTCCTTTTTAATGTATCCCCGAGTTAACCTGTGTTATGGGGCCGCGGTGGCTGAGCGGTTAGCCTGCCCGCCTCCCACCTAGGCTAACCGGGTTCAATCTTCTGCCGGGTCACTGCCGGATTTTTGCATGTGGGAATCGTGCCGGACGATGCCGCTGGTCACCGGGTTTTCTCGGGGATTTCCCGCTTCCCCCGCCCTTTCATTCCGGGGCTGCTCCATACTCACCTAAATCACCATCATCTGCTCTCAAGACACCGCTGTTACCGCCCAACTCTCTTCACTCACTCCTTCCGCTCGGGCGTAGTGTTATAAAGTGTTGAAAGTAAAACATTATCATATCACTCTCTTTCCTTATAACATTGACTTTTGCCCCCCTCCCTCGCCCTTTTCCAACCCACACATACGCCACTAGTTTTAATACCCAATAAACTTCACGTTAACACTTATCTCGGAAGTCTCGAGCGGATTTTCGGAAGGAAATTTACGACGACGGCGGGGTGGTCGAGAGTATGCAGATGTGGCTAATAAACCGCTGTAGCTTCGCGAGAGAAGCAACCCGGCCTCCCGCTTCCACTGCATTCGCTAATATTCGATTTCCCCTTCTCCGCTAGGGTTACGCTATTTTGACTCTGCGTCTGTAAACGAGGTCAGACCTTTCAGAACGACAACCGACATATGCCCNCCACCAGTCAGCTAAAACGAAAATAAATGACCGATGGTTGAAACGAAGACTTCTTAATGAGTCAGCCTGGAATTTTCGTATTTGGCTTTTGAATTGGCTTCCAGAAAGACGCATGGGAATGTTCAGCGGAATTGTTTCGGAACGAAGGAGGACAAGAAACCAGAGTTTTAAACAGGGAGTATAGTCTACGTGAAAACCATTTCTCATGTGTAAATTGCTGCGATTTCTTGCCTTCTTTACTAAAATAAAGATTTGAGAGATACTTCCTCATTGTTGTCAGGACATAAGTGTTGGTTACCTTTTCCAGTGTTGAACTTCTTGGCCTTACAGGGGTGAGGAAGTAAATTTGAAAACTGAAATGTGTACAGTTACAGATGTATTCACGATTTACGTTTTTTACATACTTTTATCATGTTTTCATAAATTAATTTCAGTCATATAAAATCATATCGTTGAAATATTTATACACGAGTGAACTTTAAATAAACTTTAAAGAAATCCTCAATTTTGCAATACACTCCAGAATTTTGTTGATTGATACGATGGTGTATTGCAAAACTCTTGGATCCAACTCATTTTTCTCAAAAGTGTGTTAATATTGGTATTGGTGTTGGTATTAGGAAGAGCTTATTAGCGTCCCCCGAAGTTACGCCTGAAGGTTTAGTAGGGGACGGCGTCCAAACTAACTTATGATCCAACTTAAATTAACATCCATGCCTTACCAGAACCTCGCGCACCCCAGACCAGCGGCACGCCAACCAAATTCGCCACGGGAGGTCGGCGTGTAAATTTTCTTTTCGTAAATTGGCCGTGTTTCTTGGTCGAAGAAGTGACAATGGCTCAGTTATCCGCAGGTGAGCTACAACTGTTAAGATTTATAGTATGGGAATTTCGTTGGCTTTGTCAGTATGCATAAATAGCTTAATGCACAGACTGTATCCAATAGCTTAAGTCATGCATGTTCGCTGAATTTTTAAAGTCGACGAGCAGTCATATTCTTGTGTGATGAATTACTGTCTCGTAAAATAGTGTATTTGTGTGTCAGGCGACCTGTAGGCTAGACCACAGTCCTTTGCACACCTAGGTCCTCAGCTATTTGTTCATTGAGTTCATGAACTGCCAGTTATACACTGAGGAGCCAAAAAAAACTGGTATAGGCATGCGTATGCAAATAACAGAGGTATGGAACCAATCAGAGTAACGCGATGCGGTCGGCAGCGCTTAAATAAGACAACAAGCGTCTGGCAAAGTTGCTAGATCGGTTACTGCTGCTACAATGGCAGGTTATCAAGATTTAAGTGAGTTTGAACGTGGTGTTATAGTCGGCGCACGAGAGATGGGACATAGCATCTCCGAGGTAGCGATAAAATTTGGATTTTCGCGTACGACCATTTCACAAGTGTACCGTGAATATCGGGAATCCGGTAAAACATCAAATCTTCGACATTGCTGTGGCCGGAAAAATATCGTGAACGAACGGGACAAACGACGACTGACGAGAATCATTAAACGTGACAGACGTGCAACCCTTTCTCAAATTGGCGCAGATTTAAATGCCTCCTACATACCTTCAAACATTAGTCGAGTCCATGCCACGTCGTCTTGCGGCACTTCTGCGTCCTCGCGGAGACCCTACGCGATATTAGGCAGGTGTACCAGTTTTTTTGGCTCTTCAGTGTATATAAGGTGGTAGGTTCCTTATTTCCATGCAGGATTTTTATTAGCTCGTAGTTTTCCTTGGCAACGAATAGGTAATTATACAGAGATGAAATAATGTGGCGATTCCTTTGATGTGGACGTACATATTCGCTGACAGGTTGCGCGGGATAGGAAGGAGCCATTGTGCCTGATTGGCTACCGCGTACTGCGAAAGCTCTCCTGTTGGCTGGGATGACGGCTGGCGAGTAAGTTATTAGGCGCTGATTGGCGATCGTTGTCCCGGCACGTTGCTGGCCAGTGCGTCTGGAGTTCGCGATATGAGAAGCTGTTTAACCTCCGTGTGTTTACCTACACCCTGATCTGAATCAGCTTTTAAGCCATTCACACGCGAAAGAGGTTATAGGGCGTAGCTCAGTAATGAGTCATGATTCGGTAGAGCACAGCAGTGCAAGATGGAGTTTATTACACATAAGGATTATACAATAACTATTTTCGTGACCAGTGATCGGGGGAGTTTTAAATGGTATACCAAGATGCTAATTAATTATATTAACTGTTAATTACCTGACGCCATTACTATTACAATCTAATTGGAAAGCCCCCAACTTGTTCATGTTGCCGGGGTTTAATTCTAGGAGGCGGTTGACGACGGTCGGACACACCCATCTTCCGTGGTCTCCTCTCTGGTCGGGTCGACGACAAAAGACGCCGCTCCCGGTATTACGCTGGTGTATACTGTCTTTCACAAGGTGGTGTTGCAATCACGCTCGTGCCCTGGTTTCATGTTTGAAGGTGTGATCAGGCAGACCGTTCAGCTAAGGCCTGATCACTTCATAACATCGTGAATCCAGGGCATGTCTTAACAAAGGTTTGTCCAGTTGCAAAAGTAACTGAGATGTTTGTGTATTGGAGTCAATTTTGTTCTCAATTAGTTAAGCAGAAATGTTTTTCAGCCTAGATTAAAAATTTTAAACGACAAATATTATATTAGAAATAGAGTTGGTGCCTACCCGATGCGGAAAGTTGATGATTATGATAGCGCGCGTATCGCTGCATTAAATATAATTAGATATACTCGAAAGCAGCACCTCATTTCATTGCACCGTTTTTTTTCTTCTGAAAACGTTCGTCATTTTCACGGCAGTTGTTCTGAGGCTTCATACCCGAAGCTTTAGCCGCCATAGGAGAAGCTAGCTGCAATGCGCAAAACCCACACCACGGTACTGCCGCTGTGTGTACACAATACAGTCTGCCCTAAACCCTTGGCCCCACCCCCTTCCCTCGCTCCGGTACCAAACAGACCATCCCTTAGTACACACACAGACCCTCTTGCCTTGAGAGAGAGAGAGAGAGAGAGAGAGAGCGAGTGAGCTAGCTCTACGAGAAGTGAAGCTGGCGAGTGTGACTGAACTTTATGAACAAACTCACGATGAAGGTAGCGTTTTCAATATGACTTTGAACAACAAATGGACTGAAAAAAATTTTTAGTCAGTGCGATTTGAACTCAAATGAAGCAACGTAAATATGACATGCTTACATTTTAAACCCGAAGCGGTGAAATATCACTTATTCACAGCCAATCCCAACAACNAGACCAAGAATCAAGGGAGGGGGGGGGGAGGGATTGTTTGTTTCTGGGAAGCGACTTCACTGATTGTCACAGTCGACAGCACGCGGCAAATTGTTGAATTTAACCAAATCATTTTGAGACATAAACATACTTCTGATAGTTACTGTTAGTGTGCAACTATAGGTAGTTTATGCAAAGAAAAAATACCTTGGCCGAGATTTTGACTCAAAGCACTTTGCTTACAGAATGCCATCTACTGAGCTGCCAAGTCGAAGGTAACTTCAGAAAGGAAAATATATATGTATTCAACTATTTAAGCAAAATTATGTAACTATAAATTATATGTATTTTTCTTTCCGTTTTTAGTTCAATTGCTAACATTAATTAGGATTGTTTATATAAATAGTACGTATAAATAAACTCACTTAGCCATATTTCATGCAGTGTTAATCAAAACCTAGCATCATGATGGTTACGTGGAAACGAAATGATCGTGTAAAAGTTCATGTTATTTTGTAAAATGTCGAAGACAAAAAATCATATTAAAAATAATATATTTCATTGTTTTCGTGGTTTTATGTGCTTGTTTGCATTTTATTCTGTTAATGGAAATTTTACTTACAAACTTATTACGTACTATACGTAATATTACGTACTATCATCAACAGAGCTATTTTTTAATGGTTTATTTTTTGACGGATGGTTAAGTTGAACAAAGTACCTAATCAAATGGCAACACATTAACTAATAAAAACCATAAAATATAGTCTATACTTTTTAATTGTTGGTTTAGTCCTTTATAATACCATTTTAACCCTTTCATTCCCACGTTAATTTATAATTCCTAGTGTTGCAAATTATACATTTTTAGATGCGCTTTGTACTTGAGCTGGCAAAGAAATAGTTTCGTTGTCACTAACAATAAGCTGCAGTCTTTGTGCGCGGTGATCAGTGATGTGATCCAGTCATAACGCAGCGCATTAGCACAGTTTAATAATCTGTTACCCACAGGGAAAATTATTGAGCACCGAGTTTTGCGGAGTACAGTGCCGGTCAAATATAAGCTATATGTGCAACATGTTGACTATTTTATACAATTGGAATGAAAGTATCAAGAGGTAACTTGAAGATCCGGCCTTTCATTTAATTTTTACGTAATCCTCACAGCCTCACAGCGCTCGGTTTGAAGTTTTAAACTGCAGTAAATGTGGCGAAGTGGGTGCATTCATACGTGGTATTTGTATGTTTTTTTTGTTAACTTGTAGCATTTCATATATACGTTTAGTTTTTTAATTATTTTCGAAAATGACTGCTGTAGCACTAGGTTTTTTCTAAGGACTTTCAGTATGTTANATATATAAGTGTCATGCTTGTAAGAATTTTTTTTAAGGTAATTGTAAAACTTCGATTTAAAATAACTAGAGTAACTACAGTAACAAACTAACTTGGCCCCAAAGCAAAACTGCCTTCGTATTTTTTTTTTTCTAATTACGTTGTTCACGTGTTCTTCCAATTTCGTCGAAAGCTAAGGATAATTCACCTTATTGCAAGCTTTATGCCGTAAATATTGTATGTTATTTGGTTGACCTTCCTTTTTAGGATTTGCCAACAGCAAAGTACAGCGCTAGTCGGACAGGTATTGTCGGGGTAATTGTGAACATTAAATAAAATACCATGAGAAATGTGGACACGCGGTTGGCTCAGTTTTTTTAGTCAGGTGCATCTGCACTTCCGAGATCCCAGGTTCGATCTCAGGCCCCGGCGGGAGAGAAATTTTCAGACGGGGGATGGCTGTTTTCTTGGGGCTCTCCCGTTTCCTCTCGGTCTTCCTATCTCATCTCACATCAGCTATTCTTCTGGCTGGCCGGAACGGCAGGTCTGTACCTCGGGTAAGACAGCCGGCTCCGCTTAGCGACAGCCTCCTCTCATCCACACGTAACCCTGCCTACGTCATGCTCTGACGTCATGTCGCGGGCTGAGGTTGCTCAGCGGTTAGGGCTCTCGCCTCCCACCCAGGTGAACCGAGTTCTAAGGATCTCCCGTTTCCCCCGCTCTTTCATTCCGGCGTTGCTCCACACTCGCCTCGCTCTACCTTCATCTCTCCACCGAGGTCATGCCGGGCTGCCGTGACTCCAGCACGTGTGACGTGGAGGCAGGAGGCTCACTTGTCGAGGTCTATCGAAACGTGGAGAGTAGTTAGAAGTTAGTGCTGTGTTTTTGTGGGAGGGAGGACCGTGCCTACAAGGCAGCAGCGTGTCATTGCGGATGTAAATGGGCCGCGAGCAGGCGTGCCACTACTCCGGACAGTGATTGCTACCTGCCGCGCTGCACCAGGTAAACATTCACGACGGCAAGCACCTGCCCGGAATGCCGACATGGTCTCCTCCTACCTGCGCCTGCCCCCCCCTACCCCCCCCGGGGATCTTTTTTGCAATTAACGTTGTCGCCTGGTTGAGAATTTGGTATAGGGAAATACATGTAAAATAAATTAGGTTTTTTTTTTTTGGCGTTTCTGTTAAAGATAGATAATATACCATATACCACCAGGCACTTTTTTGAGCAGAAAAATACGCGCTTCTTTGCTATCGAAGCCTTTTGTAACATTATAGCCTGTTTCCTGGAAAAATCAGAAAACTTAATAATTACATTAAAAATGCAGAAAAATGAATAGATATATTTGCGTCAATACAGAGCTTGAGAGTATCATTTCTCACGCTTAGGTTTTTCGTACAAATTTATATCTTCAAAATTGTCTTCAGAAAACCGAATTTCACAATCATGTATTTCCATATACCAAATTCTCAACCAAGAGACAGCCTTAAAGCTTCGGAATGTAGTTGCCAACGTTATTTTTGTAACACTAAAGCTAATGTTGAGCCACATGTTCCTGTGGAATGTGCACATCTAATAAAAAGCGATTATCGTAGGATTAGTGTTTATTATAAATGCGGAGACCATAATTAATTTTGTATGCTCCATATAAAAATATACTGTTGCAATTTTTTGTAAATAAGTAGTTATATTTATTTCATTTATAAAAAGTAAAATTTTTTTATGCGGTTGACAGTTAACAGAGCATTTTTAAACCCTGCTTAGGATCTACTTTTGTGCTCATTTGTATCGATACGCCATATTTAAAATTAACTTTGCCATAAGTCTGATGATTTTATTAATACGCCAGACGTTTGTATATGCGCTATGATTATTAACGTAAAGTACAGGATGAGTATAAAAGAATACCCCAACTTTCAAGTTCTATAATAACAAAACCAAACAACCTACAACCTTGATTGACAAATCAAATGAACCGCGGAACCGTGAAGTTTGTTTACCATACATTCATAAATTTTCAATGTGACCACCACAAGCGGCCCGAACGACATCTACGAGATAATCAAACTCGTTCCACACTCTTGTCAGCATGTCCGGTGTTACTGTTTGGATGGCGTCCGTAATTCTCATTTTGAGGTCGTCAATTTTCACCTTACCATTTGTATGGAATGTCTCTTCATTGCTGAACACCAGCTTAGACATGAAGGCATCGTCTACCTCGTTCTGGGCAAGGAAACATCAGACCGTTCCCTTCACATTGGCGTGTCGAATGTGAGTTCACTTCCCCCTCCCTCACCACCTCAAACCGAGAGTCACGAACGCCATCCAAACCGTAACACCGGACATGCTGACAAGATCGTGGAACGAGTTTGATTATCGCGTAGATGTCGTTCAGGTCACTCGTGGTGGTCACATTGAACATTTATGAATGTATGGTAAACCAACTTCATGGTTCCATGGTTCATTTGATTTGTTAATCAAGGTTGTATGTTGTTTGGTTTTGATATTATAGACCTTCAAAGTTGGGGTATTCTTTTATACTCATCCTATAAATAGCCCGTGTTATTGATACGTTAATTTCTCATCTTAAGCTTAAAACAAAAATAAATAGATTACGTAAAGTCAGTAATCAACCATTTAAACATACAAATTTTAAGAAGTTATGCCATGAATCAATTTTTCTACATAGATGCCAACTTAACTAAGGACACGCCAATTGGTTTTTCCATGAAAATAATTGCATGTAGGGACTAAAAGTTTGATTTTGGAGTTTTATAAGTGGTCATTTAACCGATAAATAGCTTTAGTAGTATTTCAAAACACTTAACGTGGATTCTTTTTCGTCATTGAATGATTAGATTTGTTGTGCGTCTCTGCTGTCTGCCCACGAATCACGAGCTTTAATTATCACGGAAAGTAGTCTTTGCGAGGACACATTTCCTTACTCGACTCGGCCAATCATAATTGAGTTACTCCGATAATGAAATTTATGCAATATGGGAACGAAATTCAAGAGTGCATTTACTCTCTCCATTTTCAGGTAACTTGAAGACGTCCACTTGAGTTTATCAATGCGATTTCCAAGACACTGAGGAACACAAAACTTAAACATCATATTGTATTTTTACACTTCAACCCACAGTTTTTAATAAACGCTCTCCCCATCACATGCTAAAAATAACCAAGCTGCCAGCAGTATTGCCCGCTTATGTTGACCCACCAGTCGTGACGTCACTGGCTAGTATATACGAGGTTGTAAGGTAACCAATAGCAACCAGTGTTCAAATTGATGAAAATGTAGTTGGGGAAAAATTTCTCTTTGATATTCTATATATATATTAAACATATTAGCATTTGAAGTTTGTTATAATGTTGTGTATTATTCTTACTGCTTTTAACGAATATGATACTTTGAATTTCTGGTCCAATGATAACTCTTAATATGCTACCGTACGACTTAACAGGTACCAGATATTTCACAGATCAGTCACTAAATCGTATGATAGGACAAAACGTTATTTCCCCGGTTGGGAGTGGACAGTCATGCAGAAGTTGGGATGAAAATCCAGAAGGAGGGAAATCCCTCCCCCCCTCCCTTAATTCCAAGGGGCCTCGGTGATGTGGTGGTCAGACTTCTCGCCTCCAACCTAGGCTAACCGGGTTTGATTACCAGCAGGGTCGCTCCCGGATTTTCGCACTTAGGAATAGTGCCGGACGATAGCGCTGGTCGACGAGTTTTCTCGAGGACCTACCTTTTCCCCCGCTCTTGCATTCCGGCGCGGCTCCTTATCGGCTCTCCACTCCATACCCCCTCCTCCCTCAACGCGAACACTGGGCTGATAAAGCAAGAATACGCCGCGGCAGAGGGGAAGGAAAGAACGGGGAGCCATGAGCTGGCCAGGGAGCAGCCGGCCGGTAGACGGCGGTTATAGCCTCCTGGGGCAGTGGAGTGATTGATGCGCGGCCAATTACGGCGATGCGGGCCCGTAGGATCACGCGCTGGTCGTCGCAGACCGGCGAGATGTGATTCACACGTCCAGCGGGGGTGGCTTCGTCTTTTCTTCCATCCTTACACCCAGGGCGATACCCACCTCCCTGCTTCGGGAAAGTTGGAAGTAACCGTGAGTGGACCGTACGGGGGATTGTCTGGCTGCAAGTGCCAGGAAGGTCCATGCAGTAGGCCACGGAGTAGATTGACGACAACTGCAGGGCAGGTGGTACGCCCGTGCACGTCTGGGATTGTTTGTGGGGGGAGGAGGTAAAGGTAGAGGGGAGTGCCATGATATATCGGGTCCAGTGGCTGGGCGTGGGGGGCCTCTGGCCGTGGGTGGAACGTGGGTCTAGTCGTGCATCTCATTTCTCCGAGACTGCCTGCCGGTTGCATTAACCCTTTTATGGCCGCTGTAGAAAATAATCAACATTTTATACAGGAAGCTTATATATGGCCAGTACTGTACATTGAAAGGCTCAGTNGGCCGCTGTAGAAAATAATCAACATTTTATACAGGAAGCTTATATATGGCCAGTACTGTACATTGAAAGGCTCAGTACCCAATGATCTTTCCTGTGGGTAAGTGATTCCTAAACCACGCTACTACACTACGCTATGACTGGTTCATATCACTGAGCACCAATCACAAAGACTACAGATTATTGGTTGTGATAGCGAAATAAGTTATTTTCCAGTTTAGGTGCATTACGCATCAAAAAATTTATAATTTACAACACCAGAGGTAATAAATTAATGTGGTAATGAAAGGGTTAAGGGCACCACNGCCGCTGTAGAAAATAATCAACATTTTATACAGGAAGCTTATATATGGCCAGTACTGTACATTGAAAGGCTCAGTGCCCAATGATCTGCCCTGTGGGTAACTGATTCCTAAACCATGCTACTGCGCTACGTTGTGACTGGTTCATATCACTGAGCACCAAGCACAAAGACTACAGATTATTGGTTGTGATAGCGAAATAAGTTATTTTTCAGTTTAGGTGCATAACGCATCAAAAAATTTATAATTTACAACACCAGAGGTAATAAATTAATGTGGTAATGAAAGGGTTAAGGGCACCACNACGCATCAAAAAATTTATAATTTACAACACCAGAGGTAATAAATTAATGTGGTAATGAAAGGGTTAAGGGCACCACGTACTTGGAGCTGTATAGCACGTTTGAGGCTCGGAAGGAAGTGAGCGATAAGGGCGACGCTGACACGCGGTTCTAGTGCCCCATCACTCCTACACGCAAGGCGCTGAACTAACGTGCAGTGTTCTTGTCATGCTGCGTCTACCTATGACACTTTACTAGATGACCCTATCATTTCATTGCTGGAAAGTCGGAAGCGAAGTTGAGTGCAGGCCCCAATAATAGTTTAACATTTTTGCGACCAGTATATCATGGGATACAGCAGTGTGAAAAAGCCGTTTTAAGCTATTTTGGAGGGCTCGGGAATAGCATTATAATATGTGCATGTAGTTAGAACGAAGTGCGTTTTCTTTTCGTACAGCGTTATAAAATGGTGACACGTGTAGTGGTTTCGTAAAAAAAAAAAAAACCTCTGATTTCAACAATTTGCAACGCAATTCAAGTGACAGCTAGGCGACGCTCTTAAGCACAATAAGTCGTCACAGAGTAGGCAAGAATACAGATGAAATGGCGTGGCGGTTTCTTAGATGTGGGCGCGCCCATTTTCTAATTGGCTGCGCGTGGCTCTGGGAACGGGCCTTACGTCCTATTGGTTAACCGCGTGCTGCGGCAGGTTCTCTTTTGGCTGGGCTGCCGGCTGGCTAGTAATCACAACTAAACGAATGCTAAATATTTAAATATTTTTTAAATTAAAATAATTGTAACTACTTGCAGTTACCTCGTCTCTTGTAGGTATTTAGTTTCCTGGGGCCACGGTGGCTGAGCGGTTAGACTGCTCGCCTCACACCGAACCGGGTTCAATCCCCGGTCGGTTTGCTCTCGGATTTTCGCATGTGGAAATCGTGCCGGACGGTGGCGCTAGTCGGCGGGTTTTCTTGGGGATCTCACTTTTCCTCCGCCCCTCTCATTCCGGCGCTGTTCCATACNTCGGCGGGTTTTCTTGGGGATCTCACTTTTCCTCCGCCCCTCTCATTCCGGCGCTGTTCCATACTCACCTCGCTTCACCCTCATCGGCTCTCAAGACCTCGCTGTTTAGAGCCATCCAAATCTCTTCACTCTCTCACACTCACTCACACTCTCTCTCAGTTCTTCGTCCCTCTTACACAATTTCGTCCTCTTTTCAGCTATTCGTGAGGAACGAGAACTCTCCCCACCATCCCTCACACAGCACTCTGGGTATGTAGATACTTGGCAACAAGGCGTAAGGATAGAGAAAGAGCAGACTAGAGAAAATAACACAGCTTTCAGGAGTGTTCGTTTGGCCTTGAACCAAGCGCGGAGGTGATGTCCGGTGCGCCTCGGCAGAAGCGTTTCGCAACCTGCTGGTCGGCGCGAGGGGCAGACCAACTCGCCTGGAGGCTGGACACGCGAGGGTCTCGCCATCACAAGGGGCCACCTGGAGGGTGGGGAGGGGGTCACGGGGGTGCTTAGCCCCTCCCCCCTACATCCCCTCCCCAACAACAGCGATAACATCAGACGAGGGGCCAGATATCACGAGGCCAGAAATTACAGGGGCCGGCCTCGCAGCCAGGGGTCGCGGGTCAAACCTTTTGTTCCGCGGCTGTCTCGTCTCGCCCCGGCCAAATTGGCGATCGGAGCCCTCGCGCTATACAAATGGCTCGCGCCGCCGTGGTAATTGTCGGTCCGTCCGCTGCGCAGAGTGCGTTCCTTCCCCTCCTGCGAGAAGTAGACGCCTCCCACGTCCCGGCCGGACATTGAATATTTCATACGTGACCGCCGGCTTTCGCAACACCCGGCTGCAGGGTAGACAAGTACAGCACCGGCCAAGAGTTTGACTGCAGGGTAACGCCAATAAATATCATGCAGAACGAAACATGAAATCTTGCCTAAACAGGGCTGTGAATCCCCTCTAGGTACTTCCTTTAATCATAACATACGGAAATAGATTTTAACGACTTAGATAACATATGGTAGAAGTTAGGAAATTTTTACATTTAGAAAGACACCGACGATGCACTGAAGAACCAAAAAAACTGGTTCACCTGCCTAATATCGTGTAGCNCTGAAGGTATGCAGGAGGCAATTCACACCATGAATCCTGCAGGGTAGTCCACAAATCCAATCTGCGCCAATTTGACAAAGGGTTGCACGTCAGCCACGTTTAATGATTTTCGTCAGTCGTCGTTTGTCCCGTTCTTTCGCGATCTTTTTCCGGCCGCAGCGATGTCGAAGNGTTTAATGATTTTCGTCAGTCGTCGTTTGTCCCGTTCTTTCGCGATCTTTTTCCGGCCGCAGCGATGTCGAAGATATGATGTTTCACCGGATTCCCGATATTCACGGTACACTCGTGAAATGGTCGTACGCGAACATCCTAATGTTATCGCTACCTCGGAGATGCTATGTCCCATCTCTCGTGCGCTGACTGTAACACCACGTTCAAACTCACTTAAATCTTGATAACCTGCCATAGTGGCAGCAGTAACCGATCTAGCTGCCGACCGCATCGCGTTACTCTGATTGGTTCCATATCTCTGTTATTTGCATACGCACGCCTATACCAGTTTTTTTGGCTCTTCGGTGTAATTCATCTCTTTTTTAGATGCATAATGTGCTGAGTGTTGCATGTCTTTCCAAGTATTACCACCGAATATTTTGCTTTGAAAAACTGCTGTACGAATGCCACTGTGGTAAAAAAAATATAACTTCCAAAAAATAATGTAAATTTTATTTGTTATTTCTTTTTCACTCACACTAAAAAATAGGCTGTTATTCTATGTTTTGTAACTGTTGAACGATCCGTCAGAAACATCTCAATCCAAGTTGGGGCCACGGATATAAANCTGTTATTCTATGTTTTGTAACTGTTGAACGATCCGTCAGAAACATCTCAATCCAAGTTGGGGCCACGGATATAAACGAGTATATTTCAACGCCATAAACTGTGTTATTGTCTGACTTCCACTTTACCCATGCAGAGTTCAAATAAATCGTTTGTCATTCTAGATACCGATCTTAAACTTTTGACCTGTAATGCATAGAGAGACGAAGTGGCGAGGCCATAGCAGAGCCGTCTTTACGGGTGTGCGACAAGTGCGGTCGCACAGAGCCTTGCACCCATAAAAATAAAATTTAATTTTTTTTTTTTTACCCTTACATGCCCGCAGTAGACAATCGCCAACATGTTGCAAAGGAAGCTTACATTGGACCTGTGGCTCAGTGTCCAACGATCTTCCCTGTGAGTAACTGATTCCTAAACCATGCTACTACGCTACGTTATGGCTGGTTCATATCACTATCACCAAACACAAGCACAAGCTTACTAGTTGTGATAACGAAACAAGTTCTTTGCCAGCTTAAGTACAGCACGCATCAAAACATTTCTGATTTGCAGCGCCAGAAATTAAAAATAAATGTGGGGAAGTAAAGGGTTCAATATAAACACGCTGTTCAAGTTGTGGTTATTGAATAATGAATATTGAATATACTTATAGTAATTAGTAGTATCTTTTGAAGGGGGGTGGGGGGTACGATTTTTTATTTGCACTCTTCAAAGTTTGCACACTGTGCACGACATTGTACATACGTGCATTTACGTGCTGGCATAGAATGTTAAGGGCGTTGGCTACATAATAATTTATTTTATATTTGCACCGCATACTGTTCAACATTAAGACATTATCAGTGATTACTCTTTCCTCCCAAAAATTAATTCTTGGGAACATAGTTCTCGCATAAATACATTACAAAATCATAATTTTATTGTTTTATAAATGTACAAATGATGAAAACTAACGAACGTATGTTGACGAAGATTACAAAAGCTACTTCAAGACATCTATAAAATTATGAAAGTAAATTTTTATGTATTTAAAAAAAATGCTTAATATAAGGAAAATCTTGAATATTTTATACTTGTCTGCTCCTGAATTTTTATAAAGTAACTTTTGCTAACCATACGTTAAAATGAATTGAGACAAGAAATTTTAGTTGCTGTTGTTAATTTTTTTTTTNAAAGTAACTTTTGCTAACCATACGTTAAAATGAATTGAGACAAGAAATTTTAGTTGCTGTTGTTAATTTTTTTTTTAATTTTCTGCAAATAATTTAATTTATTTTATTTGTATATTACGAAAACAGTATAATTTTGAATTTGNTTTTTTTTTTAATTTTCTGCAAATAATTTAATTTATTTTATTTGTATATTACGAAAACAGTATAATTTTGAATTTGACATGTCATGTTGCAAAAACCACGAAACCAAAAAAATTGTTATCTGAGATACAAGTAGTCACAGATAAGATAATTCTATAAGTGGAACAGTGTGTGCTACAAATACAAAATAATACATTTTTTTTGTTGCTGACGCCTTTAAGTACACGTAAGTGAATCTGCACTGCTGTTCCTTCGATGTGGCCGTACCCGTTTTCTGAGTGGCTGCGAGAGGCTCTGGTAACGAGCCTTGCGTCTGATTCGTTGCTGGTAGCTGCGAAAAGTTCCATATTGGCTAGGTTGCCGGAAGAGAAATGAATCGCGTATAGCTCTCCCTCGAGCAGCACAAAGTCCCTCTGCCTCTGATATGTTAGTATAATTCGGTATTTTTTCTAATGTTCGATTTAAAAAATGAGAAGGTACTGCGAATAGTCTATAGTCGTGATCTCTCTCCAGTCCTACGAAAGCACCTTTTCAGTCGTGGCTAGGCCCATCCAGGATATTGTCCACATTTTGCGGCAAAACCACATTTAAAACGACTCTTATCTCTTTCCCAACACCCATAAGTTGAGCCAATGAATTTTCGTGGAGAAATCTGAACACATGGTATATTTAAATACTTCAAGCACAAACAGAAATGTTTATTTTGCCATTGGTCGCCATCTGCATGCGAAGCCGTTTCTGTTTTTAACCGGACACGGTGAGAAAATAGGGGTGGTATGTTAGTATCCTACCAATGTGTGTGTAACCCCTGAGTATTTCTTTAAGACGTCATAATCATAAATACATTACGTTAATGCACAAATAACGTTACCTTGATGTAACACACTCAGGCGAACAGTTTGCGAGAAAACAAAGTTTTGTAAGGGTGCACTTGGTTGCCTGCCAGGTACAATTTTTGTCCGTTGTCTCGAACACTTTCCACCTGAGAGTGTTACATCAAGGTAACGTGTTTCCGTCCAGTAACGTAAGATGACACACACATTGGTAAGATAACAACATACGAACCCCTAGTGTCTCAATGTAGGGGATGATAGTACGGCACAACTGTTCGCAGGTTTCAAGTCTTGGTTAAAGAAAACATTATGCACAGAATTGCTCTTCCATCTCATGTATGTTTTATTATTTTCAGTTAACACCGTTCGACATCGAATTGCAAAGGTGCCTACCTCCCTTGCGAGTTACTGTATGACATAGTTTGTATAATGTTTTCTGTCCCATTTTGCATAGGGAATCACCTCACAGCATTTGTACCTGTAGCTCAGGACCACTCTGTATACAACCACCTTCTCCTGCGTCACTATGTGACAAGTCACCCAAGTAGGTTTAGTATAACGCAGACTATACTAAACCAAAGCGACTGTACCTAGTATAAATGCTCAGACTGCAACATTTTCAAAAACCTTTGAATATCTAGCGATATGTGCCTAGGTATTCATCAGTCAACAGATTTATTATTCTTGGACTTCGCTAATCATCTGCAAGAAACTGGCTCTCACTGCTAAAATGCTAATGCATTTAATATACAGGTTGAGTATAAAATAATACCCCAAATTCGAAGGTCTATAATATAAAAACCAAACAACCTACAACCTTGGTTGACCAATCAAATGGACCATGGAACTGTGAAGTTCGTTTACCATATCTTTANGTTGACCAATCAAATGGACCATGGAACTGTGAAGTTCGTTTACCATATCTTTATAAATGTTCAATGTAACCACCATGAGCGGCCCGAACGACATCTACGCGATAATCGAACTCGTTCCACACTCTTGTCAGCATGTCCGGTGTAACGATTTGGATGGCGTTCGTAACTCTCGGTTTGAGGTGGTGAGGGGGTAGCGAGCTCGCATTCGACACGTCAATGTGAGGGGGGCCTTCTGATGTTTCCTTTATGGTGCGCCACCCCATTGGCACCTAGCTATTCGCGGATACCTGAACGAGACGTTGCCGCAACGCTGGGTTGGTCGAGGAGCAGTTGGTGAACAGGCTGTTCATCACTGGCACCCAAGAAGTCTAGATCTTACCCCGTGCGATTTTTTCTATGCGGATACCTAAAGGATCAAGTGTTTCGTCCACTATTGCCTACTAACATTGACGACATCAAAACGAGAATTACGAACGCCATCCAAACCGTAACACCGGACATGCTGACAAGAGCGTGGAACGAGTTTGACTATCGCGTAGATGTCGTTCGGTCCGCTTGTGGTGGTTACATTGAACATTTATGATGATATGTTAAACAAACTTCGTGGTTCCACGGTTCATTTGATTGGTCAATAAATGTTGTAAGTTGTTTGGTTTTGATATTATAGACCTTCAAAATTGGGGTAATCTNGTGAGGGGGTAGCGAGCTCGCATTCGACACGTCAATGTGAGGGGGGCCTTCTGATGTTTCCTTTATGGTGCGCCACCCCATTGGCACCTAGCTATTCGCGGATACCTGAACGAGACGTTGCCGCAACGCTGGGTTGGTCGAGGAGCAGTTGGTGAACAGGCTGTTCATCACTGGCACCCAAGAAGTCTAGATCTTACCCCGTGCGATTTTTTCTATGCGGATACCTAAAGGATCAAGTGTTTCGTCCACTATTGCCTACTAACATTGACGACATCAAAACGAGAATTACGAACGCCATCCAAACCGTAACACCGGACATGCTGACAAGAGCGTGGAACGAGTTTGACTATCGCGTAGATGTCGTTCGGTCCGCTCATGGTGGTTACATTGAACATTTATGATGATATGTTAAACAAACTTCGTGGTTCCACGGTTCATTTGATTGGTCAATAAATGTTGTAAGTTGTTTGGTTTTGATATTATAGACCTTCAAAATTGGGGTAATCTTTTACACTCATCGTGTATATTATAGTACCAAAGACGATACCCGCAGAGAACGCTGATTGGCTGATCTTATATTTGGCGCAGCCTACTTGCACAGACAGGCCGAAGTACCAAATCGACAGCACCAAGAATAACTCGAATGGAGATGGTATCGGCGTAGGCCAGATGTGATCTGAAAATTCGTATACTGTAATTTACACGCCAGCTGTTAACGTAGGCCTATTATTATACGAGGTACAATCGTTTACTTCAGTAATTGATATGATGGCGATAAACTAATTTGTGGTTAACGTGAACATTTTTATTTATGTTATAAAGTGTCATCGCTTAGTTTTTGTGATAGTTATTTTGTGCTAATTCACAATAACTTCTTTCAGTTATTGCTGAAAATAACGGTGACACACCTCTGGTAGACTATATTATTTTTTGGACACTTAAGTAATGCATCCACTCAAGTAGGGATAGTCTTATACTGTATATTTCAGATGTGTCCGTAGAATTACTAACTAGCACAAGCCTTGTAGAATCTGCAATCTCTTCCGCAATATCTCTGTCGATTTCGACTGCACTGAGACTTGAACTCTGATGCAGTCCTGCATTCTCTGCTATAAACCACATGGTTTACAGAGTGAGCCAACATGTGCGAAGTTAGTCATTTTCCGGTTTGATTAATGTGAAAGACACAAAATGTATTAAAATTAGTGGTCGTATTTTCATTGAATATTTTTTTTAATACTTCTTAGTTTACGAAGTTAAAGTTCTAACTGTTCAATAAAACTTCGCTGTGAAAAAAGGCAATATTTGTATGTATATGTTGTACCGAGCGAGGTAGTGTGGGTAAACCACTGGACTCGCGTTCGGAAGGACACGGGTTGAATTCCCCTCTCGGCCATTCTAATTTAGATTTTCCGTTGTGTTTTTAACTCACTCTAGGGAGGTTTCCTTACTTCGGGTCCTGGCCTATTTCTTTCTGTAAGCCAAATGCTTCGTCTCGAATGACCTAGCTGTTGACGAGACTTTTAGCCATAAACTATTTACCTACCACTTGCGTAATATTAACAGTTATTTTGTTGTGCAAATTATAATCAGTATTTAGTACCTAGAGAACTGGTGATACGTTTCATCAGACAGTCGCGTTACGAATGACTAAACTTAAAATTATTGTATTGGGTGTTTTACTATGCAGTACCCACCTACATAAATTTGGCAACCGAAAAAAAAAACGGAATAAGCTATGGGCATCTGATTGCGTTATGACTGTGAAGGAGAATGAAAAAAATAGCTTCTTTAACAATATTTAGACGATACCTTCAACCCTTCATTACTGCACGTATTTTAAGTCTAAATGGTTAAATACAACCATTTTTTTTCTCATTGCTCAATTGCAGAAAACAGCTCCAGGTATGTAGGCCTCTTAAGAGGTGGAACTAATTTTCCTAAATTACTGTCGGTGTCCACGGTAAAATATCGGCAGTTGCGGGGATGAATACTTTATTTTTAAGGTTGGTTTGAAAAGAACTCGATTAATCGTGAAGTATCTGTGAGTTTTGGTTGATATGCACCCCGTTACATATTGGCCACATCCTCCGGCGAACATAGTGACGAGGTACATCCTCAGACATAAGCAACCAGTTCGAGACTCGTGGCTGTCGCATAGACTGAAGATGAGGTAGACCTATTTTTCGTTTTCTGTGTATTTACCCAACACTGACATACCCTGCACCAATACAGCTGTCAAAGTCACGAGGTCAACAGTGGTGAACATGTTTGTTTATATCTTAATCTTCAACAGACAAGCACTTTGATGGGGATAAAATACTTGGGCCAATTTGAATTTAATCGAACTGCATTACAAATCGGTTAGAGAAAATACACAGACACCTCAAAAGTACTTGTTTACATAAATAGTGTTCTAACCTCAAATCCTATCCACGTCGTTTATGACAGACGTGTTGGCAGAAAAACACTTNTAAACTTAAAATTATTGTATTGGGTGTTTTACTATGCAGTACCCACCTACATAAATTTGGCAACCGAAAAAAAAACGGAATAAGCTATGGGCATCTGATTGCGTTATGACTGTGAAGGAGAATGAAAAAAATAGCTTATTTAACAATATTTAGACGATACCTTCAACCCTTTATTACTGCACGTATTTTAAGTCTAAATGGTTAAATACAACCATTTTTTTTCTCATTGCTCAATTGCAGAAAACAGCTCCAGGTATGTAGGCCTCTTAAGAGGTGGAACTAATTTTCCTAAATTACTGTCGGTGTCCACGGTAAAATATCGGCAGTTGCGGGGATGAATACTTTATTTTTAAGGTTGGTTTGAAAAGAACTCGATTAATCGTGAAGTATCTGTGAGTTTTGGTTGATATGCACCCCGTTACATATTGGCCACATCCTCCGGCGAACATAGTGACGAGGTACATCCTCAGACATAAGCAACCAGTTCGAGACTCGTGGCTGTCGCATAGACTGAAGATGAGGTAGACCTATTTTTCGTTTTCTGTGTATTTACCCAACACTGACATACCCTGCACCAATACAGCTGTCAAAGTCACGAGGTCAACAGTGGTGAACATGTTTGTTTATATCTTAATCTTCAACAGACAAGCACTTTGATGGGGATAAAATACTTGGGCCAATTTGAATTTAATCGAACTGCATTACAAATCGGTTAGAGGAAATACACAGACACCTCAAAAGTACGTGTTTACATAAATAGTGTTCTAACCTCAAATCCTATCCACGTCGTTTATGACAGACGTGTTGGCAGAAAAACACTTCAATGCTAGGGGTACGGAGTGTGGATTACCGCGCAGCTAGCGTGATATTTCTACTCCATATTCACACTTCTGCGGGGAGATTGGAGTATTGCGCAGCTAGCGTGATCACTCTACCACATTCTGCCTGAGCGCTCGGGGATGGGGAGGGTGCTCTCGCTTCCACGGCGCGAGATAGTCGTGATGCTGGACTCTCACCTGGCGGCGCGCGCGTTCAGCTCACCTGGCGGATGTGGTGTGTGGCGTTTGGTGTTGTGGGTGGAGGTGGTTGGGGGGAGAGGAATAATTTCGTTGTTCGTGCCCCGCCATGTTGAGACGGTACGCCGGTTGAGTAAGAGGGGGATATAACTCCCGCCTGGACCAGGGATGCTGCATGCGGCCAAGTAGCGCCACCCATCTTCGGTGCCCCCACAGCCTGCGGGCGCTACATCCGTGAGCTGTACCAGCTCCGGCGCAGAAAGCGTACATACGCCGTGGATAATCCCGCCAGACAGAAAAAATCCTCTTGCGGGTCAAGTTATTTTGCGTGTTCAAGGCCCGGAAGTTAGGTAGTGATACGGGCGACACTTATGCGCGGAGCTAACGCCCCATAGCCCCTACGCGAAAGACTCTGGACTGGTTTGTGTAGTCCATTCCGAGTTACTTCCAACTTTACTGAAGCCCTGCTAAAGTTCTACTTTCAGGATATTCCTCCGCACCGTGCAAACATGGCTTAACCAAGTTAAGGTTACTTCTGCTCAGGTTGGGAAGATCAATGATAAAAGTTTGGCAACTTAACATTTTCGCCACTAGATAAGCGCTAGTGTCGCATGTGTACAAGATTTTTCTCTATTTTATACTTAAAAAAAAAAACAGGATAACTGCAATAAACATAAATCAAATATTGGCTAAAATAACTTCGCAACCAAGTAAAATCTTACTCTTTTATCATTCACGTAGATTAAAATTGTATTTTAAAGTGACCTATTTGGAACACTGCACACCTGGCGGCGGAAAGTTTCCCTATGCCAAACACTCCCATAAGAAAATTCGTTTTGTTCCTAACCTGAGTAGAATTAACCTTAACCGAGTCTAGGAAATTACCCCAAAGGGACGACACACCGCATTCGCGCGCACTCAGTGTAATAATATTTTGAATAAGAACTATGTCTTACTAGCCATTGCCAACACACCTGTTTTCTCACTGTTTTTATTCGCAGTAATTATACATGTGAGACCTTATAATTCATAAATACTATATTAGTTAAAACTCTGTATAACCGTAAATGAGATAATTCTATGCTAACAGGAGTATTAAACGCTGGTGATATGTGGTATATTTAGGAAACAGCCAAACACGTCAGACATGGAATGATTTTTCAAAGAATTTATTAAAAAATTTTGAAGAAACCGCGAATAGACTGAAATGTTTCCGTCCTTTGCGCTGCACTGTGCAAATTAGCTTTGTACCAGTGGGATTTTATTACACAAGATGAAAGATAACCCATAGACGAAACTACATCAATATTGTTGTACTTTACTCCTACCTTAGAATGAAACTGTGCACGCAGGCTCTAAAAATGCTTTTTTTAGTTACTATTTTCTGATTTGTTTCTCTTTGACTACACCTGATGTGATAAATGCAAAACTACATGTCATTAAATTACCCATTTTTTAAAATCTTTTTTTGGCGAAAAGTCGTATCTATTCCCAGAACATATATTAACCGAGAAACGTGTATGCGCGCAAACAACGATTTCCCAGAACATTTTTTTAGTACGTGATCCTCTTAAGGTGGTTGTCTACCATTTTCACGCTTGAGGCTCAAAAGCGTCGTAGCAATAAGGGCGACACTGCTACGCGCAAGGCTCTGAATTGGCGTGCAGTGTTCTCGTCGTCGTGCGGTGACCGTATAATTTTATTGGTGGAAATTCTGCAGTGAGGTTCAATACAGACTCTTATCGTTGTTTCACCCGTGTACTAGTAGTATATTTTGAAGATAAAGCAGCCTGAAAAACATGGCGTGGCTGTGTCGGGGACACGGCCGTTTTTTTTTTTTTGCGTGAATACGTCTACGTTTTTACGTTCCCGGCACCTCTTCACTCGATCATATGGGGTTTCATGGGTATCACTGGATTGCTCTTGAGATGCTATTTCCAACCGTATACGATTTTTGTATTTCGACTTGGCTTTTTGACGAGTATAGGCCGACATTGTGTTAGGTTTTAAATTTTTTTTTTCCTTTAAACTCATACAATTTCACCATAACCACGCCACACAATTGTTATTTACGCTCAATCGATTGATCTCGACTAGAGCTGTTGATTAAAACTTAAACGACGCAGAAATTATGAGACGCGGTGAAACGAACTCAAAATGGCGGTGCCCCCACCCCCGCCACGCGCGACGCTTCGCAGTCCTCACTCAACGTAACAAATNTGGCGGTGCCCCCACCCCCGCCACGCGCGACGCTTCGCAGTCCTCACTCAACGTAACAAATTCTTTGATCCTTTGAAAATCGAGTGGTGTAATTACATTTTAGATGTATACGATAGATTCAGAGCTGCAATGCCAAACTATATACCCCGATTTTGTTATCATTAGATTTTCTGGATTGCCCATTATGGTTGCAAATTTAAAGACGTCAAAAGCCGTTTTAACGATGTGTGAGGGTTCCAAAATATTATTTATAGCACATGTGGTATCTCGATAGTGCCATTCTGTCCCCGTCCAGGGCATGTTTCTTTCCGAAGGTAAACATATCAGGGACATGTTTAACAGTTTCTTCAATAAACGCGTTTATCATTTGTGTTGCAACGCAGTTAAAGTGTCGGATATGAAACTACTTTAAGTTGCCAGTCAGTGTCACTTTGTGAAAACTGTGACGCTAGTCACTGGTAGTTTCCACAGACGTAACGGTGACTTATTCGCCTTAACAGCGAGTTCAATCGTGGAGAGCAGTATGGGATAGAGAGCACAGCAAATCTCTGAATCACAACACAGAACGGCTGTTTTACCAGTACACAGACACAGGTGCATAAGAAAGTAAACTGTATTTTTTTTGTATCTGTACAAAACAAATAAGGAAACTAACTGCCAAGATTATTTTTGCAACGCTACAAGTAAATAAGAGCAAAATTTACAACATATGACTGTATAATGTGTAAAATCTGTGTTGAATTTTTACAAGCAATTACTGTAGACTTCGAATGTTTTACTCTGTGGCGTGGAATTAAGCTTATCACGCTGTTTCCATAAACGCACGCTTCTAATTTTAACATACTTCCCGTGTCCATTTTTATTGCAAATAGGATATTTTATAAAACCACGATTCTGTTGGATAACCAGACACAGAAGTTCTGCTCACTGTTCGATCGCGTTTTTTTTTACAGTTGTCCTGGAAACACGAGAGCCATTTTTGGGGACGTACGAAAATCCGTCTACCTTGCCTGCATAGAATTCCACAGACTGGGCACTGCACCCTAGCTTATTTAATCAATTCTTCCATCAGTCAACTTAAATTTCAATGGTAATCAGTTATCTGTTTGAAATCGTTGATTCACCTTTACAGCGACGTTTTTCGTCCTTCAAAAGTAGGCTTATTTGCTGTTTCACGCCAGAAATGGTGACACANATTCACCTTTACAGCGACGTTTTTCGTCCTTCAAAAGTAGGCTTATTTGCTGTTTCACGCCAGAAATGGTGACACACATTCACACACTCGCACACCATAGATTTTACTGATCTTTTTTTTTGAGTCCTTTGACTTGCTTGTCTTCTTCAACAACTTACAAAAACAACGTCGCTTCTCCAACCATTATGATCGGATGACTCATTTCTGACACGACGTTGTTTGATAACGAGTCGCAGATGTCTGCTATCAGATTAATTCATATTCTTATAAACCCCACTAAAGTAATGGAACAGTTTATCGCCCTCCCCTCACCACCGCCCTTTCCCGGATACCGCTCCCGCAATAATTAGCAACAAAATAAAAACTGCAGAAATGTTCACAGTACATTGAAAAATAACACGTACTCGAAATTGTATTTGAAGTTAAACCGTTGTCTACGAATGCGCAGTTTGAGGAACAGAGAACAATTCAGGCACTCGTTTCGCATTAGGAAAGGCTTCACAAAAATCCATTTATTCGAAGCGCAACGGAATTTCCTTTGGCCGTTTTTCGTGGAAAACTGTTTCCACTTCCAGTTATATAGTTGCACAGTTTTTGGTTGTTGTAATTATTACCTATGAGAAATGAGCGTTTACCCAACACACATTAAAAAACTTTACTAAACATTATTTAAAACCATAATGTTTTATTGTGTGATTACCATTGCTGTTTTACAATTAATCTTATATTTCTCTCTTTAAAAAAAACTGACTTTTGATGGATATTCCAGTGCAAGACTACAGGTAGACTAAAATATAAATCACGCCCACAATCTTGAACTATAAACACAGTATTTCGTTGCTAAATAATAAATCTGCGGCACAACCTCGTCATGATAGAGCCACTGCTTTTTAAGCATTAGCAGATCATCCATCGAAACGAACTGCTTGCCGTAGTTGCCGAGATAAGATTTTCTGGCTTCATCTCGTAGAAAACAATGGACGAGTTTTTTTTTCAGATATATCACACAGGCATGTCTACGTGTGTGGTATCTTCAGGAACAATGCATGCGTTGTAACGAGAGTTTACATGTTCATTATTTGGCAATAGGATACTGCTTCTAGGCCCTTTGGCAATGAGACTTGCCTCTGAAAGAGGAGATTGAATCTGCGATACCTGTAACCTTTGTGTACCGTGGACACAAACCACTATTAAATGCAAATTATTTTGGGGAGAAATAATTTTGTTTGTTGCAAAATGTGAAATTAGTAAAAACTGAAACTTAAATCGTATTAATATTTATTTAACATCACAGAGGTTTCAACACTCGCTTTTACTGTAATTGTATTAAGTGATGCAGAACATCTGTTATTTGCGACTGAATAGTAAATCTTTTAACTTGTTCATCCAGTGAACATCAATATCTCGAACCTCTACGTAGAGCATACATTCCATTATTGGTGTCTTGTGCCGGGATCCTAGCAAGTCACCATTGTTGAATGTGAGTTTACTTTTACAGCATANCATTCCATTATTGGTGTCTTGTGCCGGGATCCTAGCAAGTCACCATTGTTGAATGTGAGTTTACTTTTACAGCATACGTCCTTCAGCACCGTTTACAACTAGCAACAGTTAGTGATATATTTGACTCGCGCACATACATGTGTCGACTATTTTGATGTCAGAAAGTGAACTTTGAAAGCCGCCAACCGCTCGATACTGTTATTTTGTTATTGGCATTTATAGTTATCTTACAGTTATTTTTAGGCAATTAGAGTAGTGCATTATAATTGAATGAAATATTTTTCAAACCTAAAATGTATGTGTTTNATTCCATTATTGGTGTCTTGTGCCGGGATCCTAGCAAGTCACCATTGTTGAATGTGAGTTTACTTTTACAGCATAGCTGAAACACAACGTCCTTCAGCACCGTTTACAACTAGCAACAGTTAGTGATATATTTGACTCGCGCACATACATGTGTCGACTATTTTGATGTCAGAAAGTGAACTTTGAAAGCCGCCAACCGCTCGATACTGTTATTTTGTTATTGGCATTTATAGTTATCTAACAGTTATTTTTAGGCAATTAGAGTAGTGCATTATAATTGAATGAAATATTTTTCAAACCTAAAATGTATGTGTTTGTGTAGTCACACAGTTTTGAACGTTTGTCCCCAATTGTGTCCTAAGATGATACAATAGAAATATTTAAGCTTATTTAGGCCCTATACGTTTTCCGGCGCAAATACCAAAATATAAAATCAAACTTAAATATAAAATAAATGTAGGAAATATAAGTCAAACGTCAGTTCCTATAACAAACTAAGATAAAAGTTCATGCTTTACTTCCACACCTGCGCGACTGCTGTAGGCTGTTCACGGTAAAGTGAGCACTTTTGAGGCCCTAGTTGCTTTCTTCTTACGGCTATTTTTTAAATCCTTTAACCACCTTTTTAAATAAATAGTGCCATTTAAGTAATACACACAATGTGTGTATTCCATTGCACTCGGAAGTTAACGTCTAATACTTTACCGTGAATAGTCTATAATTAATATGTAATGCTCTACATTTATTAACTAGAATGTGAATATAAATTACACTTAATATATATATATATATATATATAATTGTAAACAGCAAACATTGGTAGATTTCGTAGTCCTATACATACTGGAGCAGAACTCATTTATTCTTGGCTGCCTTCTCAGTTATATACCAGTATTCTATTCAACGCAGTCGTACGGAGTAAAGCTACCAGAGTAGTAAGTGTATACTATTAGTTCACAGTCCTGCGAAACAAGTGGGAGAAGCGGTGGTGCAATAACACACGGGAAGAAAAATATTTTCATGAAACACAAGAGGCCCGTCTGCTATCGGCATGGCCTTAACGCAACGCGTTATGGTATGAAATTCAACACCTGTAGTTTAGTGGTAGCGTCTACAATACTTGTTCAGAACTAGCATACATATATACGTAACATTAGGAGTGGCGTCTTATAGATTTACTATATTTTCACTTTCCCATTATGGTTTCTACGTCAACCAGTCCGGGTGCAAGACGTCGGAGTTCACTAGATGTATGAAGAAAGACTGTCGAAATAAAATTTAAACACGAAGAACATAGTTCCGCCATAATTGCAAATAGCCTAAAAAGTATTTCTCCTGTTTCTGCTGCTAGCTTCCTTTTGTGTCTAGGAAGCATATGTTGTCAAACGGCGGCTAAAGGGATTACTCTTATACTTGCAGTGGTTGAGACTATGTTTATTTTGTTCAACAAAATGTAATGANTTGCAGTGGTTGAGACTATGTTTATTTTGTTCAACAAAATGTAATGAAAAAAAAAAATTAAGAGAAGCGCTGGAATTATTATAGCAGAAATTCTTCAGCATAAATGTTACGTCGTGGACGTACNTTTCTGCTGCTAGCTTCCTTTTGTGTCTAGGAAGCATATGTTGTCAAACGGCGGCTAAAGGGATTACTCTTATACATGCAGTGGTTGAGACTATGTTTATTTTGTTCAACAAAATGTAATGAAAAAAAAAATTAAGAGAAGCGCTGGAATTATTATAGCAGAAATTCTTCAGCATAAATGTTACGTCGTGGACGTACNAAAAAAAAAATTAAGAGAAGCGCTGGAATTATTATAGCAGAAATTCTTCAGCATAAATGTTACGTCGTGGACGTACTCTTCTCTGATTGGTCAAGTTAAGTTTGGTCATTTTTCGTTACGACGATTGTAGACAGCAAATTTTCTTAAGCTATGTTGTATGCCAGTTATGCTACTTTTTTTTACATATCCAGCTAAAATTTGGTTACGCTTCCTTATCACCCCCTGCGTGTCCTTCCTGGGTAATGTAGGGGTATATGCGTTTCCTCTGGTTGTTCTTGATTTCCTTCNTAATGTAGGGGTATATGCGTTTCCTCTGGTTGTTCTTGATTTCCTTCTTACTTTTCCGTTTGCCCTTTGGCTTACTCTCTGACCGTGTGACTTTTCACTTTTATTTTGCCTGGTTACAAGCCGTTTCCTTTATTTTTACGTTTTGTTTATTTTTTATTACTTTGCTATGCCGTCACCCCGTTGTTCGCTTACCTGCTTCTACCACCAGGTTGCCCGGAAGGTGAGGGTGGTCGCGGATGATCATGCCTGCCACCCTACTCCCTTAGCAGCCTGGGGGTTGTTTTATTTCCTACTACAGTATTCCAAAGCTATGCCCTATAAGTTATAACGTCACTTTTATGGTATACGTATTACGATACTGCATGCCATTTTTGATTGGAGATNGCTATGCCCTATAAGTTATAACGTCACTTTTACGGTGTACGTATTACGATACTGCATGCCATTTTTGATTGGAGAGGAGCCCCAGCACGTCATGTGATAACGCCAAATGCCGCGGATTGAGCAAATGCGTCTGTTAGATCTGCCCGAGTTGACCATGCTGCCGCCGGNTGAGCCCCAGCACGCCATGTGATAACGCCAAATGCCGCGGATTGAGCAAATGCGTCTGTTAGATCTGCCCGAGTTGACCATGCTGCCGCCGGTACAGCATTGTATTGCTTCACTTGACCTGTGACTTTATATGCTAATGGCGCAGACATGATGTGAGGTGCTGATGGTCAGATGGAGATGGCTAAACTTTATATTTCGAGGTCAGAGTGCATCACCAACCAGCATCTGGCGTCATCAATGCCAAAACCAGTGAGATGCTTTGTTTATACGCGGAAGTGGTAAAAGCGCCCGAAAAAAAACCTGTTTAATAGCTAAAAGATTCGATAATTTTTCTCAAAATGAAGAGATGGACAGTTTGCTAAATGATGCAGTGCGACTAATGACATTTTTATTTATTGTCATTGACAGGCAGTATATTATACAACGAAAAAATGTCAAAACAGAAGACAAACGGTAACATGGAAACGTAAACAAAAACCGTGATCTGTTTTCCCAACTGCATCCATCAGACAACCTCAATCTTAGTATGCAAGTCTCGTCGTGATAGGATTCTGCGTGGACTGACAGCACGGTCGAACGACTCGGACAGACACATCTGCACAATTGTGGTAGGGCGTTTAAACAGTGTTTCGTCCAGGAAAAAATTCCCGGTTTTTTTTTTGCAAACTGGGAGAAAGGGATGTAAAAAATCCATACATCAACTAATATTATGGTCGCATACCTGTGAAGTGTAATTATGTGTTGATTGTTTTAGTCTACATTCAAAGCAGACGTATTTTCCTTTGTCTTTTAGCGGCATAACGCTTCAGAATTGTGAATAAGTATTCTTCACTTGGTAACTTTTCTCCTCTAGTGTAAATTCTCATGCTGTGAGCCAGTTAAGTATCTTCTAGCCTGATTCGTAGTGGGGTCATTGTTCTGTTCATGGCACTAAAAGACCGTTCAACAGTGGCCGTTGATATTGGTACAGTCTGTATTTTAAAATATTAATTTTTATTTCATATCAAACATTTAAAAGACTACAGATCTGCTGGAAAATTATCTTTGTCTCTGCCATACTCTTTAATCTGTCGTATGTGACGAAATGATTANAAAATTATCTTTGTCTCTGCCATACTCTTTAATCTGTCGTATGTGACGAAATGATTAAGATGTCAACACACCCTGTTGGTATTTACAATGCAAAGACCAGAATCATTTGCAAACAGATTTGAATAATTTTGCATATTTAGCCCGTGATGTGAATTACAATGCATAAATATTAAACTATATTCTTCAGTCTACTATTGGTTATGAAAAANTTCAGAATTGTGAATAAGTATTCTTCACTTGGTAACTTTTCTCCTCTAGTGTAAATTCTCATGCTGTGAGCCAGTGAAGTATCTTCTAGCCTGATTCGTAGTGGGGTCATTGTTCTGTTCATGGCACTAAAAGACCGTTCAACAGTAGCCGTTGATATTGGTACAGTCTGTATTTTAAAATATTAATTTTTATTTCATATCAAACATTTAAAAGACTACAGATCTGCTGGCAAATTATCTTTGTCTCTGCCATACTCTTTAATCTGTCGTATGTGACGAAATGNCAAATTATCTTTGTCTCTGCCATACTCTTTAATCTGTCGTATGTGACGAAATGATTAAGATGTCAACACACCCTGTTGGTATTTACAATGCAAAGACCAGAATCATTTGCAAACAGATTTGAATAATTTTGAATATTTAGCCCGTGATGTGAATTACAATGCATAAATATTAAACTATATTCTTCAGTCTACTATTGGTTATGAAAAANATATTTAGCCCGTGATGTGAATTACAATGCATAAATATTAAACTATATTCTTCAGTCTACTATTGGTTATGAAAAATTTAAAAATACTAGTGTAAAAAACCGACTGTACCAAAATAAACAGCCACTGTTTAAAAGTCCCTTAGTGCTATTAACATAGTAATAATTCCCCTGAAAAACAGGATAGCAGATAGTTTACTGAATTCGTTACATTTAATTTCTAAAACAAATGTTTGCTCTATGTACGGTTGTTGTCCACAACACATATACCAAACTATTAGGTTATTGTTACAATTTTCCAGGGGTTGGAATATTTTTGATATCTCTGGGATGGCCAGACTGGAAGAGACCCTGCCTTTGCAGACGGCCGTGCACGAGAGACAGCCCCGCGGTGGAGTTACGCGACTTTGCTACTGAACGCCGCTACCTGTAGTAAGTGTGTGGGTGGGGCATTCTTGCCGGCCGGCGACGGCGCTCGCTAGCGTTTTGAAAGCTTCGTGCTCCTCGCCTCCGACCCAGTACTTCTTCTCGGCTCCGGCATTTGCCACGCCGTGCGTCCTCCAGGCGGGCGTGTACTCGCCGGTCGGAAAACATCGGTCCCTCCTGTAACCTGCTGCCGGCAGAGACGCCGTGCTTAACCTTCAACGCTCGCGGAATTACGTGGCTAAATCACCGTTTGCAGCAAGCCACAGACGAAATATCTGTTAAATCTCTGTGAAGCGATGAACGTTTCATTGGCCGTTGCTTGTTGCTTTCGCTGTGTCTTTTATTTACTCGTCCACGCGGAGCTCGTCAGGTGTGTTACTCACGGGCGTGGTCATCTTCGCGTCCATCAGTAGCAACAGTGAACAGAATAAATACCGTTTATCAGTTTATCAAGCTCATTCGTGTATTTTGTGGCAGAGCTGTCTTTTTCAGCACTGTAATATTTTTTGAGGGTCAGATCTTTCTGTTACGTTAGTTAAATTGAAGTTATATGAAATGATTAACAAGGATTTAACTCAGTTACACAAAGTAATAGTTACAATATATGCTGAGGGTCTCCCTCCTGGTTCATTTCAACTCGGTGAGTTATACAACACAGTGCGTCCGATACTTACCGTGCACATACAACACCGTGCGTCCGATACTTACCGTGCACATACAACACAGTGCGTCCGATACTTACCGTGCACATACAACACCGTGCGTGCGATACTTACCGTTCACATACAACACAGTGCGTCCGATACTTACCATGCACATACATAATAACAAAAAGCCGTGATACATACACCGCAGTGATGAGCATCGCAAATATGTAAGGTGTTGAATTAGACTCGTGATGCTCGCACAGGTAGCCCAGTGACGGTTATCCCACGCTCTGCGATGCCACACCATTCAAGCAGTCAAGATGTGAACGGTGCGGAAGACGTTTCATTGCGAAATTTGAACGTGTGACGCGTGTTCGTCGTGAATTTCGTCGCTAAGAGCCACCAAATGAAAACAACTTTCCGCGGTGGTGCTCCTGCATATCCTCCAAACTAACGGTAACATTTTTCGTGAGTTTCTGGATTTAACATTTCCACAGCGGTGGCGTGGCCTCCACGATCTCTGGACCTCACACCACAAAACATTTTAATTTGGGGCTACATCAAGTAATGCGTGTACAGTGTTCGAGTCGAAGACATTTAGTACTTGAAAGGAGGAATCAGAGAAGCGGGCGGCTCCGTCTGTTAGATCCAATGCTCTTCGTCGTGTATGGCAAGAATTGCAGTATCGGATAGAAGTGTGTAGGACAACAAATGGAAGCCACGTCGTACTGGCCTAAGCACGCAAGAAACTTGATAGAATGGTCTCCTATCTGGCTTGTTGTTGCGACGTTTACTGTTTACGGTTACTTTAATGCAGACTTTCGAAACCCTACCGTGACTTTAGGGACCACTGTGTGAATATGGCTGAAGGCTGTGCATGGTAATCTGAGCACTTTTGAATGCCCTGCTTAAGATCTATTTGTAAACACATTGTNATATGGCTGAAGGCTGTGCATGGTAATCTGAGCACTTTTGAATGCCCTGCTTAAGATCTATTTGTAAACACATTGTGTATTCTTCCATTTTATGTACAATTAACTTTGCCATGGGCCCTGATCACTTATTCATGCGTGGGTTAAGTGAAATTATCTAGTTGTCATAAAAGTAAACATGTTACAAATTTGCTAAGTCTTAGACTTACACGAATTAAAAAAAAAATATAATACACAATAATTAATTTCATATATATTTACAAATATTTACCTAGCACCTTTAATCTAACTATAAGACATGGAACTACTTTCTCTCCGCCGCTATCAATTTTATTGTCGCATGCCAGTCAGTACGCCCGTTAAAATATATGCAGGTAAGAGCAGTTACATTTTTCAAAGGTTGATTTCGAAAGTGCTCAGTTAATCACCAAGTTTAAGTTGCATCTTGAGGGCTGTCCTTCTCGAATTGTGTTCAAAGAGACACCCCGTTCAAGGTGTTGCCGAGCTTTATATATCGTTCGTTGGTGACGTAATTATTCCGAACACTGTTCCACCGGGAGGGGATATCCACTAGTGCTTTGGTGCTATGTTTTACAAACTACAATTGTTGAAATGCGTCTTGCATTCTTCCCCTGGCCTGAATACCTACGCATCGTCGTAGTTTGACTTGCCAGCGTTGGCATGATTCATACCAACGTGCATCTGATTAATGCGTGTTAGAGATAGTNTCTTCCCCTGGCCTGAATACCTACGCATCGTTGTAGTTTGACTTGCCAGCGTTGGCATGATTCATACCAACGTGCATCTGATTAATGCGTGTTAGAGATAGTTCTACTCAAGAATATTTCTCTCTTCTCTTATACGGCACCAGTCAGAGAAGGTGCTGTAGCGACAACCGAAATCTGTGTATAGTAGTTACCAAGCACCGATTCCCTTGCAACACATGTGCCATACGCTAGTCTACTACAACCACTTCAATAAAAGGTTAATGCCTAANAAGCACCGATTTCCTTGCAACACATGTGCCATACGCTAGTCTACTACAACCACTTCAATAAAAGGTTAATGCCTACCATAGTTTCACGGCTAAATGAGCTCTTTTCAGAGGCCTGCTTAGTTTAATTTCCTGCTCTGTATGTATCCTTAATCNCATAGTTTCACGGCTAAATGAGCTCTTTTCAGAGGCCTGCTTAGTTTAATTTCCTGCTCTGTATGTATCCTTAATCTTCGTAAAAATTAGGATTGCTATGGACGCGCTATATGTGCATCAATCATGTCGCACTCTCAATGTAAAATTGTTCGGGGCATAACACATTGTTACATCTTCTTGTTTGTTTCCAGGTTTGTGAAGGAATATAGGGCTTAATTAAATAACTAAATTTNATAACACATTGTTACATCTTCTTGTTTGTTTCCAGGTTTGTGAAGGAATATAGGGCTTAATTAAATAACTAAATTTTAGTGCCGTTTGTACAATTCTTCATATGAAAAAAAAAACACTATGTGCAGTTCTCGATGCCAATGTAACAAGACATTTTTTTTTACAATGAGCTAACAGGCGCTATCCTACTACAATAATCAATAAAGAAATTACATTAGTACGTAGTTTGANTTTTTTTTACAATGAGCTAACAGGCGCTATCCTACTACAATAATCAATAAAGAAATTACATTAGTACGTAGTTTGAACAAATATCAAAGACTCCAACGCTCTACGTCAGTCAGAGCGGGAGAACCGTGTCAGTTTCTCAGGAGCTCGTTCCACGTCCGCTCCGTCGCCTACACTAGTTGCCAAAAAGGTTTTTAGTATCATTACAAGTTAATACTTGTAAATTTCACAAGTGTCAGTATTACTGCAAGGATTTTTCTGTAGTTCTACAAATCCTGTTTTCGCACAGGTACAAATTCAAGAGGTTTACAACGAAATATTTTTTAAAAGTACTAGCATTTGTATTTTTACAAAAAAAAANCACAGGTACAAATTCAAGAGGTTTACAACGAAATATTTTTTAAAAGTACTAGCATTTGTATTTTTACAAAAAAAATGTTAGTTGGTTTTTAAAATTAATTTTTCTGTGTTCTTCAGTCACAAATACTTCCGCATTCGCCCACTNAAAAAAAATGTTAGTTGGTTTTTAAAATTAATTTTTCTGTGTTCTTCAGTCACAAATACTTCCGCATTCGCCCACTTATCGCTTAGAGTACACGGGTCACTGTCTCCACGCTGCTGATGCAATCGTAGTTTCGCATGCGGCCACTATTACAAATAGTTCGCACATTTACCACATGATTGTATACGCGTATTGGAAAACGATGAATGGTTGAACTTTTTCCCATACATGCACGGTAGCTTTCCTATATATTTGTCGAATAAAGAGGAAAATCTTTAAAAAAGCAAATTTGTAAAATATCTACTTTTATAATAATTTCAGTTTTACTTGACCGAAGTATAAATAATGTGACCAGGCCCGTGGCAATGTTGATTTTACATATGACGGAAGTATACGGAATGAGAATACAAGTAGATCTTTAGCAGGGCTTTCATAAGTGGTAAAGTAGCATTCCTATATTTGCTTGAGGTATTCCGGCTATTAAGTTTAACTCTCGGCAGAGTTAGGCTTCTGGGACCTTCAAGAAACATGACTAAGAAAGAATCTCATAGCACTTAAAAGACCACCAGTTGATATTCTACAAAGTAATTATGGTTTCCAACCAGGCTTGATATTTTAAAACAAATTAACGCCAAAATTTGGTGCGCGAGGTTTTCAAAATTAATATCTACATAGATAAGTAAGTTGTAGTTACCATTTAAACACAAGGAAATAACAGGCTTACAAATTCGATATCTCTAACTCGGAAGTTTCTTGCGGTAGAGGAGATTAGTGACATCACAAAGTAAACAGTAGGCCTAATCAGCATGTTCTGTTCACTGCCATAGTATGCATACAAAATGATAAACAACGTTAGATGTTTTTGAACTAGTACTGAATGCTGTTTTTTATTGTAATTTCCTTTTTGAAACAGATGGAATTATTTGTACTGCGGTAATGCGGACAAAAAAAATAATGAATGCTATACCTACATGAGNCTTTTTAAAACAGATGGAATTATTTGTACTGCGGTAATGCGGACAAAAAAAATAATGAATGCTATACCTACATGAGTGAGTTATAACGATTTCGAAAAAAAATTTTTTTACGCCATTACAAAGGAATAATTTAGATTGCTGTTGCGTGCTTTCAGTAAACATCAATTCTTCCTTTGGGAAGTTCCCGAGAAAGAAGTGACGCTCCGCAATTCTGCGAGCAGGTTAATTGAAGAGAAACAATCATCACTTGCACTACGATAACTTCTGCGAGCCGACGTCTTGCTGTGTATATTCTAATGGAAGTTGGAGGATAAAATAAAAAGGAGCCGAGTTTTTGAAAGGGCCCGGGAGTAGGGGAGTAAGAGTTGGAGATTCGTACATATTTGACGTAGTCCTCGTGAGATTATTTCGGATTGTGCAAAATTATCAATTTTATCGATATACCGCCCGTCCTCACTTCGTAAAATATAAAATACGAGTTCTTTTTTTTTTTATGATGTGTCAGCATGGAACGTGTTAAAATTAAAATTTAGGAGCAGACAATTGTTCGTGCATAGTCTCCAGATGCAGAAAGGTGAGGGGGGAGGAGGAGGGGAAAGCGTCGCCCCGGCCAATCACAGGACGCCGGCCATACATCACGCGCGGGCACGACGCGCGCTCGTCGGCGAAAAGCTATTCCGAGGCGCGCGGCTGCCCCGTCCGCGCCAATAGCCATCACGTCGCAGGACGGACGCTGTAATGAGAGACGTCCGACCTCTGACCCCCCGCCTCCTCCGTCCTCGACATCTGGGTGGGCGATGAATGGCCGAGTGAGTGTGGAAGGATCCTTCCGCGCGAGAAGATTTACGACAGCGTCTCCGCAGGAGACGTTTTAACGATCGCGTGATTGAATCTTCCCCTCCCCGCCCTCCGCTATTTTTTTCCGCNCCTCACCACCTTCCACCTCTCGGGAGTCACGTCCGCTGCATACAGTCCGACGACTTCGTGCTCCGCAGAATCTCGCCCAACGGAGAACCAGTTGAATCATTCACCTGCGGGAGAGGACCGCGGTGGTATAGTGGTTAGACTGCTCGCCTCCCACCAAGGCGGACCGGGTTAGATTCCCGGTTGGATTTTCGCATGCGGGGATCGTGCCGAACGATGCCACTATCGGTGGGTTTCTTCGGGATCTCCCGTTTCCGCGAGTTCTTGAATTTTGGCGCTGCTCAATGCTCAATACTAACCTTGCTTCAGCCTCATCGGCTCTCAAGACCTCGATGCTAAGAGCCACCCAAAACTCTTCCCCTCTACTAACTCTCATTCACCTGCGGAGTAGGGCTATGCGATATCCACTTTTCAATATTGTTTTAAAAAATGTTGACCGTACCGGTATAGGTACGATATATCGCCCCCAGGGAGTATTGTAAATCGATGGAGAAAATATTGCTTATATTGATAATGCCAACATCGATTTTAGTTAATATCGCAATATGCAATGTATGGCTGTATGCTCTTGGGCCACATCGCCGTTGCGATATATTTCANCTGTATGCTCTTGGGCCACATCGCCGTTGCGATATATTTCAGAAATACTGTTTCGTGATCGATATATCGCCATATCTCACAGGCCTACCTGCGAAACGTGCAAGCACAGTTTCCCGCCCTCGAGACCGCACGCTAAAGGCTGCTTGCGGTTAATCGAGCACTTTTGAAAGCCCCGGTCTACTTCCCTGAGAATTTTGTATTCTTTCGCGGTGTGCAAAATTGACATTTTCATGGAACCAGTCACTTTATTCATGTTTCAATCGAGCGAAAGTGTGGAATTGATGTATTAAAAAAATTAATACGTTTCTGATTCTTCAGTTTTTACACTAAGTACGTAAAACAGAAATAAACTAAAGGAAATGAACTCAGTGTCAGCAAATTTAAAAATTGCCGTTTTAATACAAAGCCACAACATGGAACTACTTTCCTCCATCGTTGCCTATTTTACTGCTAGCTTACCACACTATATATATGTTAAAATAAATGCTGTTAAGAAAAATGTATTATTTTCAAATATTGATTTCAAAAGTGCTCTTTTGACTACGAACTATTTAACTTTTGTTCGTACCTTCCGCCATATGTCAAATTATGATTGTCAAGGACACGAATACTTTATTCATGCACTGATTAAATGTAACTGTGGAATTTTTAGCAACGTAAATATTTTACGAATGAGCAAATTCTTGTTCATATGTGCATACAATAAACAGATAATAAATTAAATATATTCATGCTCACAAACCTAAACGTCACACTATTAATATGACATTAAGACATATGACCACTTTTAATACATAGCTACCAACTTTACTGTGAGTATATGCCAATCGGCGTGTCCGTTTAATTATACGTAGGTTAATTTATGTTTAGTTACGGTAGGGAATTTTTTTTTTCAAAGGTCGAGAATGCTCGGTGGATAGAAGGAAGGAACGGAACGGGTCTTTCAAAAGTGCTCAGTTTTCTGTTAATGAACTTATGTAATTCGGTATCAGTGTATTCATAATTTTTTCAGAGAGATTTAAGTCTCTGACACAGTTCCAAACAAAAGGAAAGTAATTTTCCAGGAGACTGTAGGATTAGTTTTGTGGCCGGTATACTAGTCACNGACACAGTTCCAAACAAAAGGAAAGTAATTTTCCAGGAGACTGTAGGATTAGTTTTGTGGCCGGTATACTAGTCACTTAGTATCAATTGTCCCCACCAGGGAATGTTGAAGAATAGTATTTTACACACGTTTTTGTGGTACAGTTCTTTATTCCTATACATTTATTTGACACAATATCTTGCGTCACAGCGAAACGTACAAACTTACAACGTAACAACTCTGTACAGAATAGCATCATTCTGTCAAAATATTTGCTCATAAAGCTGGAAAAAGTCATTATTTTCCTATAATGGCTTAAAAAATTTGTAGACGTCAACAAACGTGTTTAGCGATAATTTATGTGGCACGCGATTTTAAGGACTTAGCGCAAGACCTTTGACAGCGAGATTTATGGGCCGGGCGCCCTTATGGGAAATACCCACATGCTCATTTCGCAGGAAGTTAAGGTAGCCCAGCGAACATTTCGGAAACAAAAAAAAATATATCCCCACAACAATGAATGAGTCTTATCCCGGGCCGACCTTCCCGGAATCATTTGCCACGCCATAACGTGAGAGAGAAGTGATACAACCTGCCTGCAATACACCGAATTAGTTTCTGAACATATCCGGGGTTGTCCTTTGGTTTTCCCTGTGATATCTCCCATGTTACCGTGAACTCACGTACGTGGCTTTCACTACTAAAACTGATAATGAGAACTCAGCTTTATAGGCCTAAGTCGCCAATATTGCCTCGAGAGTGACACTGTTTAACATTTTCAATAAACGCTTAAGTTTGGCTGTTATGCAGGAACTTCCGTGAATGCTACGTAGCGCAAAATGCGTTGAATCTGCGAAGACATTTTAATTAGGCAACAGGCGGAAACTTTTATAACAATTTCTGTAAATATTACTTTTCTCGCTGAAAAATGTGTTTTGTACTACGAAGGTTTATTTTTAGAATAAAATGGCGTGCAGCTTTAAGGCAACCAAGTTTGACGCCATGAAATCTTGAGTACTGGTATACGATTTGAGATTACTCAAAATAAATTAAGTACGGCTTGTAAATTAGGCGTTGTAAAGTTATGTATTGAAAAAATTTGTAGACATAGGTGTATGAAACTGAAATATACCGCACACAAAATTATCACTCTGAGAACTGGAGCACTGCACTGAAACCAACATTACATGCCGACTTTTATCATGATGTTTTGAAAGAAGACTCAGTATTGTAATGATAAAGTGAAGTTTATGTTGATGGCTCTTTAATGTTTCGTGTACCTAAAAATTGATAAATGCAGTAGGGTTTGTTAGGTATAGCGTGGATGTTTTGGTAGGCCTGCGCGTTTTTGTGTTCTGTGATTGAGATAGTTGAAATTGAGAAGTAATGAGAATTATTAGTGTAGTAAAAATGTTAACAAAAATAAACGTGAGTTGTGATGACTTCTAAAAAAATTTCAAAACCTACATAATTAATGGGAAATATGTATACCAGTTTTTTTTTTTGCGTACATCTCTTCTCTAAATAGTACAAAACAAAGTCGCTTATCCGTGTCTGTCTGTGTATTCGCTTAGTACTTCTAAACTACTTGATGGAGTTTGATGCCGTTTTCAACATAATTGAGAAAATTTCTTGAGGAAGGTTTTAGTGTAAAAAGAATTTATATTTAATGTAAGGATGGTAGAGAAATGGCTTGCGTTGACTAAACCATAATATATACATCAAATTAATGTACTACAGAATGGTAACTCTCAAAAAGGTCTACAGAAAAGTCCGCAATAGAATATGTTTATCTTTTAAGGGTAACCCACAGTAACCATTTTTGTCTTTTAAAGTATCGTTGTAAAAACTAAATTGTTACCGGGCGACGCCGGGCTGGTTCGCTTTTAGTTTATAAATTAACGTTGGTAATATTTGCTGGTATTCACATTGCTGATATTGAAGTTAATTGTAAAATGTATTATGCGAAAACAGTTTTGATAAGCAATCTTAGCTGTGGATGAAAACCAACTCCTTCAGGCTCCCGCTTACCTGGAACTTTCTCTTTTCCGCGTTTGAGGCCGAGAAGCGCGGGAACGATAAGGACGACACTGCCACGCGCATCAAGTACCCCATCGCCGCTAAGCGCAAACATCTGAACTGGCGTGCAGTGGTCTCATCGCGGTGCGTGTACCTATGGAACTTTCAGCGGCGACTCTGTTATTTTAATGGTCGAAAGTCTGGAGGAAGTTTCAATGCAAGGCCCTTGAGTAATTTTGTATGTATCTGATGTGAAAATTTAAGATACGGCGCTTTGAAAAAGCCGTTTTTAACTATTTTGGAGTGCTCTGAAGTGGTGTTTCTAACGTGCGTGACGTCTTGAAAGCACTCAACAGCCCTCGTCTAGAGTGTGTGTGCTTTTCGTTAATTAGCACAATGGACGCACGTTTAATAGTTAAGTAGGAAAGTGTGCATTTCAAACACTGTAACGTATTTGAAGCCCCAGGTACGGGTAAAACCTTAATAACAGATCACTTCGTTTTATGGCTAATTGGCCGCAAAGTTTTTAGAGTTACCGCTCTAGAATAGGCTAATATAGTAGTTGTAGTATGTAATAATTAAATACTGCCCTTTGAGCCTTAATTCGAATGCTATGAATGTATGACTAAAACAATTTTGTTTATGACCTCCTTCCGAATGTTTTATTCGTAAGTTACTTTAAACATGAACACGATATTTCGTGCTGGTCAGTGCCTTTAGTATGATCTCTTGTAACTAGTTTTAATTTATATACATTTTTAGGTACTACTTACATGACAAAACCGCGAAGAAAAATAAATATCGTGATTAATATCTACATAGAACCAACAAACTGTTAAATTCTTAGCGACATAAAAAAATATTTTTATCAGTTACTGCTGGTGGGATTATTTAAAAAAAAAAGAGAGTTTCAGTTGAATAATACCAACGTACATACAATAAAATATTTCACAAATAAATGTAACACATAGTTAAAAGAACGATATCGTCAGTAAGTATTATCATTTCGAAAAATTACTTCTAAATGAAACAAATGTATGCACATGTATAGATGAATAAGTATGAACTTACTAACGTCAAGGCGTATCTGTAACTTTTGTTCCTGCTGTTTGCTGATAATAGAGTTAATAGAGCACTTTTGAAATCCCTCCTTAAGGCCTTCATTTCTATCTAACTTGTTATCCTTGCTCCACGTGTAAAATTAACATTGTGATGAACCAGAACTTTTGTCCAGCCGTCGATCAAGTGGAATAGCGAAATTATTAACAACGTAAGTACGTTACTAATGTTCCAGCCCGTACTCTAATGTGCATTAAAGAAAAAACAGTAACTACCTGTATAAAGTAAACGATGCCAGTTATTTACAAAGTTAAACAAAAAGCTTTTAATATGGCGTGAAAACATGAAACTATTTTCTTCTTAATCGTTACCTCCTTTACCGAGAGCATGTCAGTAAGTATGCAGGCTAAAAAATTTTTTAGAGAGGTTGATTTATTAAATGGTCAATTAATCTGTAAATTGCCGCGATTATATAATTTTCTTTGTACGCCTACGTTGCGTTTGAAAACCGCAATAACATTTTATTGCAACTATGTTTAAAATGCGAGAAATTTTGAGCAAACGCGCGTTCCATTTCCACAACTGTCGGAAGTTCCGAAGTAGCTAATTTCAAAAATTAAACACTGTGAATCTTTAATTGTGCTGAAACTTCGATGAGTATTTACCGTCGAACGTTTTTTATGGTGTCACAAGATAAGTCAAAAACAACGTTCGCAGGAATGCAGAAACTCAAAATGTATGATGGGGATTTCTTCAGGAGAACGTGTGGTCGTGATGCGTGATCCCAATCTCGGATAACAATGATCACGTACATTTTTGTTCGATAACAGCGTGTGTAAACAGCCCGGAGATTTCACGTGAGCGTACGAGTAGAAAGCCGATACCGTATATAAGGAAGGGATTTTTTTTTATATGAAAATTCCCCGCTGGCCGACGAAGGGGTCGTGGCTACCGATGATAATGGCGCTCGTAAAAAAAGAGAGTGATGCCGTAATTGGAGAGCGAGGAAGAGAGAGAGGGGAGGAGATAAGCGAGTGGGCGGAATCTTGCCTGTCGTCTGCCCCAGGGAAATTCACCCGTGCAGATCTCCGACTCGGGAGAACGACGCTGAAAGGGAAAGGTTGGCTGGCGTGACCGGCATCTGAAGGGCAGTACTAGCTCGCCGCAACACTTGCGAGCGAGACCGTGCCTCTTGGAGGAGGAGTTGTCACTCCCAGGTTAGACTTAGGGCCAGGTCTACCACGTCTTGTTATCTGCCGGCCAAAAATTAGCTGTTGGTTGGTAGTGAATTTCGTTTTACCACTCCAAGTCAACGTCTAGCCGCGACTTTAGCTTCCAGTTGCTAATCACCGACGATAAACAGGAGGATCGAGGGAAAGAAAATGGCGTCGTATTTGGAATTCATGGTATACCTGAATAAGATTATAACTAGTATTTGTATATAAATAATTATAGTATAGTGATTTGAAGTGCTCCCCATTGTTCCTATTATGTTTTTATGTTCATATTATAAATACTACCACCAGGAACATTTGATCACGTGACTTTCAACACCTGCATTTTCTTTTCGAAAATCAATACACCTTTTGGACTTTACTGTGCTGCTATCTTGTAGTGAGTCGTGAACCACAGTACACGATTGTGTTATGAAAAATAATTATGTATTATAGAAAATCTGCTTAACAGCTTAATGTTCAAGAACCTTCTAATTATTTTATTGGCAAAAGAAAAGAGAGGGATTTCGTGATATTTTTGGTAAATTAAACTGCATTTCTTGTGAAAGTAAGCGTATCTTTCAGTTGCTTTCTCTATACGACGGTTACTTTTCTATAGTGTCTAACTGAAGAGCTCCACCTGCCTGCAGCTATATGGCCTTAAAACGAGTGGAAGTCTAAAGCCAAAGGGCCGCAAATGTGTAGTGGCCAGACTACTCTACTCCCGCCTAGGCTAACCGGGTTCGATTCTCGGCGGGGTCGCTCCTGGTTTTTTGCATGTAAAGATGTTAAAAAAAATATCGATATAAATTTGTCGATATATTTAAACGAAATCTTGTCGAAATCAATATCTTTTTCCAGGTATCGGAAATAAATATTTTTAAAATGCACTTTTAATAAGCTCTATTTTGAATACAAAAGTTTAATAAAAAAATTACTGTTTAATTTGACAAAATGCACCAAAAACAGGTGCCATGTATTTCTGCAATACCTCGTGTCCTCAATATGTAACACTCCAAGCAATTTCACATTTTCAAGTCCTTTAATACATAAAATATCGGATTCCGATGTACGAAAAAATCAATATTTTTCTTTTGATATATCATTTCGTGAAACTATACTTTTATAAATAACTAATATAAATAATATCGATAATTTTTTCCGATATAAACGTTCCTAATCGCATGTGGGAATCGTGCCAAACTATGCCACTGGTCGGCGAATTTTCTCGGGGATCTTCCGTTTCCCCCGCCCTTTCATTCCGGCGCTGCTCCATACTCGCCTCACTTCACCCTCATCGGTTCTCAAGAGCTCGGTGTTAAGAGCCGCCAAAATCTCTCCACTCCACTCTAAGGCCGACTCTTGCTCACTCACCACCTGCCACATCGCATCTACGCGCATTGTGCTCCAACTGGCGTGAATGCAGTCTTTCCCTTCGGCGACTGTCCTGAACGTGGCTTGGGTAACCCTTAATTTTTATGGCATGCGAATAACATAAAAGAAATTATGCGTGTCTAAAGAAAACTTTGAAGTTTGTCTATAGAACATTTAGCTGTTAACCGTGATTCTAAAAAAAAAAATATTTTTATACAATTTTTACGCCTAAAAAAATAAACCTTGGAGTTGAAAAGAAAACTTTAAACTTATTTTTGAGCACTACACGTTTCTTAAATGCTTTTCGTGTTCCGACACCACTACAAAAGATTAAATTTTTTTGATCACGTGTTTTCTGAGAAGCTGGCCAAGAAAAACCTATCAGCAGCTTGACTTATTTTTGTTTTTGTGTAATGGCTAGATTTGTATTTCAGGTAATCGTTGAAAATACCGGCTTAATTAATATTTTTCTCAATTCTTTCACATTTTTGGACGTAACCAGCGTACTTCTTGACTTATAATAGTACTACCTACTCCTTAGCATAAACATACAGTAAAGTTAGGGCTAAAATTTTACCTCTTCTAAACTCGTGCATGGTTGCAACAAGAAACATAACCACCCTTTCAAACTCAAAAGACCTAATCAGTGGATCGCGTCGGCTTCACTTATTTGTTAAATGTAATACAAATTTTGAAACATTTCCGTACTAGATTAATTACTTTCACTACAGTCTGTACTATTTCATAGTGAAAATAAAGTACATCTTCACATTTACGAACATCGTAGAAGATAGATACTTCCATGTTAACTTTGAGGCGAAATCTCAAATAACCAATATCATATAATTTTCAGAATAAAAAGTCAAACACATAAACACTCCAAAAAAGTGTACCATGATTTCTGGAAGAAAAATCTCAGGTAATGATTTATTCCATAAAAAATACACATGCCTTTCCAAATGGTTCTGAGATGCTGAAAAAAAAAATTGAAATATAAAGCTAAGCGAATGTTAGACAAAGCTGAACTAGCTTTTGAAGGTAACATACTAACGACTGCAATATCAGGCCCGCTGCAAATTGTGTAGATTATGCTGCATACTTACTACCAAGAAGGTTTTGGTTTCGAGGCTTGCCTTAATAATTTATATTACATATGAATACAGTATATTTCATACATGTAAAATACTTCCAAATTAATGAGAGAGGAAAGGATACTTTTATAAATGAAATTATTGAAAAGAAGGAAAGTAACATTTTGGTTTCGTATTTGCAAGGAGATAATTATAATTTTATATTGATCTTGTTGTGTTGAGCCTTTCATGCTGAACCAAACAAAACAATACCCAAAGTAAAATTTTATAACTTTTAATAATAAATAAATTTCATAAAATTAAAGTAAAAATAATATTATTAAATTAATTTTAGTTTTAAGAAGTCGTAACAGAAAAAATTGCCAGTTTAAAATATGAACTTCCTCAGTCAAGGTAATGTTTGCAAGGGTGAGGCTTCAAACTTAGTCTACGTATTTATCATTTCACTGGCTCAGTCTTTACCTTCCCACGACTGGAGCCGCCGGTTCCATTCCATGCCACTGCGGGTGGACATTTTCCACACGGGTGGGGATTTTTATGTGGCGAGTGACACAGTCATGCTGTGGGGTTTTCTCGAGGCGCTCCTGTTTCCTACCAAGTCTTTATTTCACCATTGCTCTATCTCCATAACATCTTACCCCCCTTCCCCCCGGGCACTTCAAGCTCCAACGATATTCAGCCTTCTTCCACTCCCGTTTTCGAAANTTCGAGCTCCAGCTATATTCAGCCTTCTTCCACTCCCGTTTTCGAAAGCAAAAAAAAGGGGGGTGGGTAACTTATAAACTAAACAGCCTGTAAGATGATAGCAGTTTTTTTTCGCAACTCTTGTAGCTATGGCTTCCTGTAACTACGCCCCAAAATCGAAACAGTTAAAACTGCTCCAAATTCGACTGCAGATCCGTTGAATCAGTAAAATTCTACTGATTATTTTATTTAATAGTATTCCCTGATGGAACAGTGATGTATACTTATTCGTAGTGAACTGCACTATGGCCTGGCAGTAAAACTTAAACTTCAGTGCACTCCACTGACCCGCCATTAGATAACAGCTCATTAACTGAAGATTCAGTAAATAGTTCTACTGATTGAAATCACTGATTCAGATTTATGGTGTATGAAGACGCGCCGAAGCCATCTCTTGCTCTTTGACTTTCAGTTTAAGTGTTAAAAGATTCTGAAAATGCCTGCTGGAAAACGTGAGGTGAAAACGCCGTTTAATGTGACCACCATTAAGCTAAAATGTTTATTAAACTGTTATAAACTTATGTCCGACACACAAAAACCATAATTGTCTGCCTAACCCCGTCCCATGACAATGTTATTATTTGCATGTGGTGCAAGGATGCACATATGCAGAAAAGTGGATTCTTAGCAAGACACGCTGAACGACAGTGTAAATATTAACGGTGGTATCACAGTCCGTACATTAAGACGTTTTTCCCTTACAGAAGTATTAGAAAATTGTTTAATGGTTTGTCACAAAATGTGAGAAAAGTTATGTTTGTGTGACTTTAAATAGAGAATAATGTCCTAACAAAAACTTACATTACTCATATAATATAAATAACTATTTAAATATACACACTTAAATCTGTGCTTACGGCGAGCCTCGAAACGAAGACCTTCTTGGTCGTAAGTATGCAGCATAACGTACACAATTTGCAACGGGCCTAAAATTGCAGTCGTTAGTGTGTTATCTTCGAAATCGAGTTCTGCTTTGTCTAAAATTCTCTTAACTTTTAAGTCTCAACTTTTTTTTTCAGTATCTCAGAATAATTTGGAAAGGTATGTGTATTTTTTTATGGAATAAATCATTGCCTGCGGTCTTTCTTCCAGAAATAACAAATCTCATTTTTTTAGTGTTTTTCTGAAGGGTTTGAATTCATTCTGAAAATTATACGATATTGGTTATTCTGAAAACACCTCAAAGTTAACATGTAAAGATGTACTTTATTTTCACTATGAAACAGTGCAGACTATAGTGACAGTAATTCAACAAGTACGAAAATGTTTTAAAATGTGTGTTATATCTAATATTTAAGTAAAGCCGACGCGAGTCATAGACTGTGTGTCTGTGTTTGAAATGGTGACTATGTTCCTTGCTGCAACCATGCATGACTTTACCAGGATTAAACTTTTAGCCCTACCTCTACTGCATGTTTATTCTNTATGTTCCTTGCTGCAACCATGCATGACTTTACCAGGATTAAACTTTTAGCCCTACCTCTACTGCATGTTTATTCTGCGGAACATTACTATTGTAAGTTATAATACATATCACAATTTTACCCGGGATTGCAACCAGAAACTACGTAATGCGAAGGTAACACTTTGGCGGTCGTGTGTGTCAAGGAAACACTGTTTAATGTTTTATAATAATTTATTCATTCCTGTATTTTTTACCTCTACAATTTTTTGTGCCTCAGCATCCAGTTATGAAAGAGTATGTGCTCAATCAATACAGCTGCAATTTGATAATTGTTTATCTATGTTGTAGTTTACTTAATGTATAGCCTAGTTAGGCCTATACATATATTGATAAATCTTATATTTCTTATAAAATAGTTTGTAATGCTGAAAACACCTGAAAATTTCAATTATATCTTCAAGTTTTTCCTGCACTTAACAATCTGTTCCAAAATATACCATTGTTTTTGTATAGGCGTATTGAGAAAATACGACTGTAGTTTATTCACGGTTTCTTCACACTTTTTGGATCAGACGTTTGGACAATCACCACATGCAAGACGTGTTTGATTGTTCCCTAGCCAAGTATCACAAGCGTTTTATATCTGCGTTAGTATAAAAGTACCTTTTTTCGGTTAAATTGCACTTTTAGTTATACTTTATCTATCATTTACGATATTTCATTTAAAATTTATACGAATAAGAACAGAAATAGTTCTCATTCAAAATATTATTAAAGTGAGGGCGCACTAATACGGTGAGTTGTCCCTTTGGTGTAATTTTCTAGACTTAGTTAGGCTTTGTTTGTATGAGGCGGAGGATTAACCTGAAAGTAGAACTTCAGCTGGGCTTCAGAAAAGTCGGAAGTAATCAGGAATGGACTACATTAAGGTTTAGTCTACACAGATTGGGAAACTCAATGCTTTTAGTTTCGCAACTAGAAATTTTCGCTACCAGTGTGCACTGCTGTCGCATATGTACCGAATTTTTCCATTTTGTATGTAAATAAATGGGATAATTGCAATTTTCATAAAATAAATATAATTCTGTAAAATCTTCTGATTTGTATTGTGTTAGAACCAATGTAGATAGTAAACTTTGTTATTAGCACCATGTAGAGTGGAAATGTAACGAAATATGTCCACATATTTTTAGTATTCTGTCCTTAAACTGGGTTTAGCAAAACGTTGGTTTAAACAATTAATTTATGTTAATATAACAGCTGTATAAAAAAAATTAGTGGTTAAAAAAAATATTTTTTAGGGTTTTCCTGCACAGTTTCCTTAAGGGCGAGTGAAGAGATTTGGGCGGCTCTTAATATCGAGGTCTTGAGGGCCAATGAGGGTGAAGAGAGGTGAGTATGGAACAGTGCCCGAATGAAAGGGTGGGGGAAACGGGAGATCCCCGAGAAAACCCGCCGACCGGCGGCATCGTCCGGCACGATTCCCACATGCGAAAATCCGGGAGCGACCTCTCCGATATTCGAACCTGGTTAGTCCAGGTGGGAGACGAGTAGTCTAACCACTACACCACCGTGGCCCCTTTTCCTTAAGGGAAAGGAGAAAAGTAGAAAATTGTTTTTTGATGTCAGCTCGCAATTAAATTATAACGTTTTCCCATTGAAATAATCTTGCTTATGAACGCCCACTGCCCAACACATTAGTATTTTCTCTGTTTGCTCTTGTAAACACTACCGGCGGGCGTGAATAATAGTTGCAGAATAAGTTAATACTTAAAACATTGGCTGGGGAAAATGTACGATTGGGTGGAAGGGTTTAGAAAAACGAGACGTGAAAAGATACTCGAAAGGAAGACAGTTAGCAAGCAAATCTGAAAGGTGGGTTGTAGGAAGCAGTAATGAGCGAAGTGGCGCAGTGGTAACGTACTGGGCTCGTATTCGGGAGGCCCGGGGTTCGATTCTCGGTCCAGCCATCCTGATTTCTGTTTGACAGGCGAATACTGGGGTGGTTCCTTACTACAGACCATGGTCGATTTCTTCCCCTTTCTTTTTTCCTCTCAACAACTTGCGCCATCTCTAATGACGTAGCTGTCGACGAGACGTAACCCAGCCTCCCCACCTACCAAGAAAATACTGAATTATCTCATTGACGAACTCATTTCCAAAATAAAAAAAATCTTATCAATATCATTATGTAAATTAATGCCAGATACATTACGAATGTTACAATATTTTGCACCATCATTTCCGAATTCCGTTTACTGATTATCCAATAACGGTGATATTTGAACCAAAATTTTAGGCGGTAAAAAATGACTTTATATATGTTACAATTTATCGATCAAACACATTTTTGGGAAATTATGATTNAAATTTTAGGCGGTAAAAAATGACTTTATATATGTTACAATTTATCGATCAAACACATTTTTGGGAAATTATGATTCCTAAGTATTGAGTACTGAGCGCATATTTCGTAAAACAATTTGTCAGTTATTATTTTTTGGCTTATAAATTAAGGTCTTAGAAAATTACTTGAATTAATGACTAATCGATTTAACACTTCGCATAATTGAAACTACTAATACTGGAGATATTTTGTTGTATTTTGACGGTAACTGCAAATTACGTTTTATGTGTTAGTCCCAAGAAAGTAGCTTTTAAAAACATACAAATTATACCTTGTGCCAAATTATTGTATTATCAAATTTAAAATTTCCCAGAGAAAACTTATTAAATTATTTACTATAACCCTTATCATACTATTCACAATATCATAGTTTATTAAATTGGTGCTGCAAAAAAAAAATTACTGTGAATGCTATGCGCGGTCAGATACCAGTAACAACGCACAACGTTACCTATGCTGTGAGCAATGCTATCGGCTGCTACAAGCATAATTACATTTTATTACTGTACGCTGACTGCACTATGGACCAACAGAAACCATTCTCGTTAAGTTTCACTGTGTCAGATCGTTACATCGAAAACCTCGTCTTTTGCAGTACTTAAAATGTTCTTCAAATCTATTGAACTTGAGCAGGTATATTTAAGATATAAGGCCTGCGGAAAACACGCACAACATACTGAATATGTGTTGTTACGAACCTGTTTTTTTTTGTAGACATTGCGTAAAATTTTTTAGAAACAATGACCGTAATTTAAATCTCTGTNTGTAGACATTGCGTAAAAATTTTTTAGAAACAATGACCGTAATTTAAATCTCGTTTATAAGAAATATACGTTCTAAATGTTTCTACAAACCTGACGACAACTTAAAACTTTAGTAATGTACGTCTCGCAGAACCAATCTTTACAAAACACGCGGAGTCTGAAATTTTCCATTAACAGTAGGGTTTTTTTATTTCGGAAATATAAACGCCTTTACCATAATTTTAAGAACATTTTTTTCTAATGGCATGTGTGTTCGCTGTATTAAACAAAAGTCCTCAAAACGTATTTTCTTCTCCATTTTCAATTTATAGTAAGTTGTCTAGGTGGGCACCTTCCTTCACGCCTCGAGGAACTGATTTTAATTATAGTAATTATGCGAAACGACCATGGAACTACGCGACCTAAAATGTGCCGTAGCGTGCTGCGAAAATGTGCTCCAAGAAAGGCGTGTTTCAGTCACTGTAACTGCTCCAACTTGTACGTGCTTTCCCAAGCGGAAGCGGAGGCACGCACAGCGTAGTGTGTTTGCATACACTCTAAGAAATTATTCGGAAATTTGCCATACCAGTGTATACGCTTAGTTAGAAAGCAGGAATGGTAACGTTTTACCATATGCACTCATTGTAGCGTTCCTATACTCTAAGAAAGTATTCGCAAATTTGCTATACGAGTGCATACGTGGAGTAGCAAAGCGCGAATGGTAAAGTTATTTACCATACATCCCTGCTAGCGTTCCCACATTTGCTCAGGAAACAGTCAAAATGCCTAGCGAACTTCGCAACTTTGTATAGTAGCGATGCTACGCATACCATATTTGTAGCCGAATAGGTGGTATTATTTCCATAAGATATATGAGTAAAAAAAATTCTAATTCAGTTTAGCAAGTTTATCAGGTAATTTTTTTACAAAANGATATATGAGTAAAAAAAATTCTAATTCAGTTTAGCAAGTTTATCAGGTAATTTTTTTACAAAATGTTTTCTTATAAAGCATTCCGCGCAAATGAGAAATTAATAAAAAAGAAGACAGGAAATATTGGGAAGTATTTTCCCCTGACGTTCTTCACTTGGTGATGGAAAGACAGCGAAAAAGACGGCTCATACAGCGGATAGGCCCATTATAAACAAAACTGGGCGTACATAACCAGTTACTTGGCAACAGCTCCAGCGGGGAACCGAACACTCATACATCCGGTTTCCGGTCTTGTCCTCATGTTGGT